>CAIGRP010067296.1:0-12875 GCA_903798385.1 Fraxinus cuspidata | reverse complement strand
GCAAACTTATTATACTATGTTGGAAGATGTTGATATGATTTCATTTTTTCGTATGTAAGCAGTAACATATCATCACTTCAAAGTTGCTTTTCACCCGATATGAACTAAATGAAGTTGCACAATATTGTTTGATTTAAGCGACTATCTGGTTTTGTAAGCTCTTTGCATACGGATGCGACAAAATAGAATCTTGGAACTTATATCTATAAATTTCTATTATGATGCCAACTCATCATTCAAATTCAAAAGTTATTATTTTTTAAGCATACGTGAAAATAGATACCATAAAATGAAAATCTAGTTAATTTGATAATAATTGATTAAAATATAAGTCAAAATAAATAATTAATTTTAATCACATATTTCATGGGATTCACAACCTTTTAACTATATATTCCATTAATTTTTGTCAAAATCTGATTTTAATCTTTACCGAACAATTAATATTTTAAAGATTATGAAATGAAATAGATTTATTTGAATTAAATTGTTAAGGGTGTCATACGTACGATCAGATAATAAATTATCCAGCCTGCCATGTCACTCGGGCCCATATTTACAGTTGTTTACACTACCTATGCTATGTATTAGTATAAATACTGTCCTGTCATATTTTATCACAGTCTACATATACGCTTTTCACTCCACTCTTTCCTTGCTGTTCAGCCCTAAAGGAGTTCAAATTTGGATTTCCTCTCGGCTGCTCTAGAAGCTCACTAAAATGGTGGTCCCGGCTTGCAACATGGAGATCTCGGCGGAAAATGGTAAGGCCGAACCCGACGCCGGAGCCGTGGCTCCATTGCGGAGGAGCAGCGCGAGGTTGCAGAAAATGAAGAATCAAAAGTTGACTGTTGAGGTATCTGCTAAGAACAAATCCGGGACGAACTGTATTGAGAAGGAGAGTGGCGTGTCAAAGAAGAATACAGGGCGGGTTTACAAGAAGAGGAAGGTTGAAACTCCTCATCACACTGTGCTGCTCCAAAATGGAGCAGTCGGTGAAGCTTCTGAAGCTCATGAGTTGGTGAATGGTGGCAACACGATTACTAGTACTAATGGCGCTTTGGTTGGAAAAAGCTCACATACAATGGTCACTGAGACTTTGCGGACTTTCAACAAGTATTACCTTCATTTTATTCAGGTAAACTTTTGATTGAATGGTCTATGAGGCGGGTTTTGAAAAGAATGATAGATTAAATATCGACTCTTATGTTTTTGTTGTTTTTCTGTGCTCTTTTAGCGACTAGCTTGCTAAACGATTGAATAAAATGATTTATTATATTTCCGTTTTCTGTAATTCTTGGCTCCATGTTAGTACCAATTAGTCTTCTGTAAAACGTCTCAAGAATTGAACAGATATTGCAAATGCATATGAGACCAATTTATGTTTTCTTTTGTTACTACTTGGAAAGCGTCAGAAATTTTGCTTTTAGGTTACCTGCTAGAAGAAGAAAATTATTTAGATGCTCTGACTCTCTTTTTTTTTGTAGGAAGAATATAAAAGGTGTGAAAGACAAGAAGTTGATATGAAATCAAAGAAGAGTTCAAAATCCAAGGTTTGCATTTATCCAATCTCCTTCAATTCTCAATATCAGATTCCTTAAGTGCTGATGTGACCTTGTATCTGTTGCTTGAGGCAGTTGATTTTATTATCACATCACCAATTATGCTATTCAGTGCAGCAAGATTCATGATTTCCTGTTCGTGAAGCACATAATACCAGTCTTATATCCTTAATTCTTGGTTTAGTGGATAGAAAAATGAATTAACTTCAGCTTATAATGTTGAAATTTCTGCAGAAGAAATGTATAGCCGCTGACGATACTAAAAGGGGTTCCAAACGACCTGACTTGAAAGCAATAACTAAGGCATGTAACCGTTTTTTGGGATAAATCTATATATACATGCACCTTGTTGATGTTCACTTTTCATTAGTCTAGTTCGCTTTATTGCTCATTTGTTAGCATTTTCAAAGCATCTTAGTTATTCATGGATATTGTGCAATTCGCTGTTTAAAAAAAAAAAAAAAAGTATTTGAGGCTTACGCTCCAAATTCTGCCCATTAATTGCCATTTTTGTGGTTATGCCTTGATTTACTGAGACTTACTCCTTAACTTAGGGAGGCTTACGCCTTTAAGGCTGTCTCAATACAACTAATTTCGGTAATTTGCCTTGCATTTTCCGGACATACTATTATAGGCCCCAGCCTTTTGGACTATTTTTCCTTTCTTGATTTATTTTATGTTAGTTTGCAAGCTAAACTCATAATATATTATTTTGTATTTATCATGGATTCTTTAAGATGGTGAATGATTTATTATGAACATAGTTTTTGTAATTCTATATTTTTGAATTATATAATACTGTCTGTATCTTGAGGCTAATGCCTCGAAGCGCATAAAGGCTTACGGCTAGCCCAACAGATCAAAATGCCTCAATACCCAATCAAGCTTTTTGAAACATGGGTGCAATTAATTAGGAAGAAAATCTTAAGCTATTAGAGAGAACCGAGGAAACCTATTTATTTGTTTAAATTTAGTCTTCACCCCTAATATGCAAGCCGGATTCATTTTTTATCCAGAGGACATTTGCATTCTCTCCTACCATGTTGTACTACCTAATCTAGAAGCTTAGATGTACACAAGTATTATTTAAAATTAAATGTTTAACAATATACTCATAAACGATCTCTGGTTATGCTAGTTTGGTGGTTATCCACATGTTTAGATTTTACTCCAATTTGATTCTTGCTATATGTCTTGAATGTGGTAGTACCTTTCCCTTTTCATAAGTTTTATTGTAATGTTCGGAAATTTAGCAGATGATGGAGATGGGAGCTATTCTAAACCCTGAGAAGAGGTTTGGCTCCATTCCAGGTTGGTAAACTGTATATAAAAGTTTTTGTAAAGGTTATAAGATAAATGAAAACCGTGGAGAATTCTATCTTTGTGTAACATGTAAATCTCTAGTAGCATTTGCTGTGCAGCCTTTTGCTTAATGTGTGTGTTTATTTCTTCCATATTTAGGGAAGTGACAATGGTTTGGTTCTAAAACATGGTGTTTAAATGGTCTAATAAGAATTAGTTTAATTTGCATTTTGCATGTTGTCTTGATCGTTTCTTATTTGGTTTCCTACTTGACATGTTATTTAGTGCTTACACATTCATTCCGCTTCTTGGTATTACCACATTGTCTTGTTATTTTAGAGCATCTTTGGAAGTAACTTAAATTTTTATATAGGTCTATAGGACCCACAACTAACTAATTGCTCATTATCCTCACATTCCAATGCCCACAACTTATAAATAGTACCAGACAAGCACTTAAGAAATACTTAATAAGCTTCTTTAAATATATTTCGCATTTCTTTTCTTTCCATTCTCCATCTCATTATGAGAGATTTCTTGATTGGTGTGAGAACCTCTCAATGCTACTCATTGAGTTTCTTATTTCATGTAAGCTTTTTGTAGATAACATTTTTTCTACATTAAATAATAAATATAAAATTTTTAATGTCACTATAAGAGTTTTACAAACTTTACAAACGAGGCCTTAAAAAACCATGTTAATCCTCAACTTACTGAATCTAAGCTGATGTCATCAATATCTTGGCTTGAATAATCCTTGAATCATCTGGACACTGAAGTAAATTTTTAAGACACTATATTTTCTGGATAAGCATACATGGATTAATAATGCATTTGTGATGACAGGAATTGATGTTGGTCATCAATTTTTCTCTCGGGCTGAGATGGTGGTTGTCGGTTTTCACGGTCATTGGCTGAATGGAATTGATTTTATTGGCACGGCTGCTCGTAAGTCGGTAATAATGAATTCCTTTATCACGATGCTCAGGTCATGGATGCTCTCGTACTTTTCATTTTGTATTCTGTTCTCTGGCTTCTTGCAAGAAAATACCTCTTAGGTAAATGGCTGAATATTTTATGAAGCCATTAGCCATGAGTGATATGTAGCTTCACCTTCAGGTTCAGGAATATCTTGCCTTTTCAGCTATCAGATTGCCATCTGTTGAGGGACTTTTGCTGGAATTTCAAAACTAAATACCCATGTTGTTGGTGTAGTCTTGACCCTTTGAAGCTCTTTAGGTTTTTCTATAGTGGGACAATGGTTCCTAAATCATGTCGTTTCATTCGATTTAGAATTATTCATGTGTCCTTTGTTGTTTTTTCATTCTGTTGCATTACATATTCGACATGTAATCTTTCGTTTCTTTGTTTAGTAATCTTGACATAGAAATTTTATTTTTCCTTTTTGGTTTTCATTTTCGTTTTTGTTTCCCTTCAGTTGCTGGATTGTAGTCAGTACACACTACCCCTTGCAACATCCATTGTCTTGTCTGGCCAGTCGAATATAATCTTCCTTTTCTTTGTTTAGTAATCTTGACTTACCCCTTGCAACATCTATTGTCTTATCTGGCCAGTATGAAGACGATCAAGACAACTGCGAGGATGTTGTCTACACTGGTCAAGGTGGGAACAACTTGCTCGGTGACAAGCGTCAGATCAGAGATCAAGTAATGGAACGTGGTAATCTGGGACTAAAGGCATGTAGATTCCACTTTCCATTGTTTGTGTGTTTCTTTGTACTCCCACTCCGAATGCCAAATATGTGACAAACTGACTTTGAGCTGCACTTTTTTGTTTTAATCTTCCATACGAGGATGCACTGATTTTAACATTATCTATGATGCGAGGTGTTGATTTTGGTAGGGAGAAGACCGCAATATTTAAATTATTATTATCCATTACTGCCCTAAACTAAATCATGTCTAGACGGTTCAAACCCAATGAAGAAAGAACAAAAAATGCATCTTTTACGGAGAGATTTGCGTCGTATATTAAAATCCATATCTAATAGCAAGGTATGGCGTAGAACACATGGTATATGCATATATACAATTGACCATACCCTTATCTTGCATGAGATAACCTGATTTGAAATAAAAAGGAAAGTTATACAATCTGGTTAGAAACTGTTATTTGCAAAAGAAGATGGCTGACAGTTGATGATTGAAGACAGAGAAAGAATGCCCCATTTGTTAAAAATTTATTGTCGATAAGATGAATGATAAGGATGGATATACAATCTCTACTGAGTAACGAATATATCATTGTCTGCGACAGGGTAATTGCAACCACAAATGTTTTCAAATTCCACTCTGAATGTAGTAAAAAAAAAAAGGTTCTCAAGGTTGTCTATTTTGTATTTTTGAAGATTCTATTTTTCATAGAGGATCCGTCTTATTTTGCTTCCATATTTGTAACTAGTCCCGTATATGGTGTTTATCAACACCAGGTTATTCATTAGTAGTTTGATTGTTAATTAGAGATCTGTGTGCCTGCAAATTTAGAAACCTATTCCAGTATACACAATAAAATATTTTGTATGTAAATCCAATTTTTTTTTTTTTTTGGTATTTTTTTAACTACGCATTCTCTTAAAAAAAAAAAAGGCACTATTCAAAACATCATTTTTTCTCAATAATGGCCATAAAGCAGGGGCTCAATATAGAGTATTAGTTACACTATATTCTCCTTGCCAGTGTTATGATTTGGCATATTTCTATGAAAACACAATCTTATATTTCTATGATTCCTGGTTACTATGTCTCCATATAGATCACAGTTCTGCCTGTCTGAGCATATAAAAATATGAATATGCATTGGACATTTTGTTGGTGAAAGTATCTCTAGTAACTTCCAGATCCTTTTTTTGCAGAACTGTATGGAGCAATCCATACCTGTTAGAGTGACGCGTGGACATCTATGTCGAAAGACTGAAAACAGCTATGCAGGAAAAGTTTACACATACGATGGCCTGTACAAGGTTGTTATCCTCAATCTACCCCAAACAATCTAGTCCTTTCTGTTTTAACTTGCTACTGATAAGATGGCAGTCCTGTATTGTGCATAATTGTACAGGACTCGTCAGCCAACAAAATATTGTTATTTACTGGCAATTCTATAACATTTTCCAGTGAATGCTGGTGCCGTCCTTCATTTATGCTGCTTACATTGATACCATGTAGTTGTCTCAAGGCCATAGTGTAGGCCTCTGATGCACAGACACTCGATGTGTTTTTGCATCTTGCTCAAGGACATATATTCAACAAGCCACATGCTTTGTTCCATTTTTATATATTTTTTAAATTACTAACACTCGAGGAATTCTTTTGAGACACCTCTCAGGCAAGTGACAAGACATGTCATCTTATATATAGAAAGTTACAAAATTAAGATTTATTGTATGAATCTAAAATTTTAAAGAATTTAAATCAACATGTCTGAGTCTTACTTTTTTAAAATCACGTGTTTGTGTGTTGTGTCGGTGCAACCTAGGTGTAGCCCCCAACCCCCGCCACCCATGCAAGTTTTTGTTGATCTTCATATATTGTTTTTATTCTCCGGCAATGCAGTTTTCATTTAGCATAACATATTGGAGGAAAAAACTTAGGTTGCGCTGTCTATATTGCTTGATTTTTATCCAAAATCTAGTATCCGTGGAATGTTTCTTTCTTGTGGATTGTGCCTTTATGGCATGTCTTTAATATCGGATATATCTAGAATTTAGGGTGTACAATTTCTTTATATTGCAGGTTGTCAAATACTGGGCTGAAAAGGGTGTATCTGGGTTCACGGTTTATAAATTTCGACTGAAGCGGCTTGATGGACAGCCGCCATTGACGACAAATCAGGTCTTTTTGCTAATTGACTAATATTTCTGCTCATGTCCACAAAGTCATGAATTTTCCCCTCCCTTACTGAAAGATGTGAACTATATAGGACTTCATATAAGGCGGAGTGCTAGTATCTATTGCTTTGGTTGAATAAATATGTTCTCTGTTCTAATTTCTTGTTCAACTTTTGCCTTCACGATGTCCAATAATTATAGTCTGCTTTGAAATTTAAAAGAGCATTATGGAGTTTGAGAGGGTATTTTCTCATAAAAAAGATAAGTTCGTTTGTTGCAAGCTTACAGTCCTTGCAGCTACATTTGAATGGAAATATATACACATTTTGGTCCATGTTATTTTTATGTCCTTTTAAAAGTTAGGATATTATGTAGGAGTTAACTATCAAGGTGCAAGCTGAACATATCAGTACATGGGCATGTAATAGTATAAAATATAGCTGTAATTAGTTAGTTACCAGAGACTGGTTAGAATGCAGCCATTTAATGATCGCTATTAGTCTGTGATGCGTTGACACGCCTTTGGTGTTGGCGAGTCAGTGTTCGACGTGTATCGAACACTGATACAATTTGACATGCATTGGATATGCCTGGTGGCGTATCAGAAATTTGTATTGATTTCTAAGGTCCAACATGCCTTCTGACATGGCCGGTGAATTTGAAAAAAAAAAAATAAAAAAAATAAAAAATAAAAATAAAAAATAACTAACATAGCTTGATCTATTTTTGAAAGAAAAATCAAATGGAGGAGGGTGGGTGGTGAGATTTGCAGCAGTAGTGCCTGATTTGAAGATGAAACTCTAATTTTCATGGAAGAAGAAACAAGTTTTTGAATTTTTAAATTTTAAGTAAAAGAGGTGCCTTCTAAAAATAGAAGAAACGTGATCCATTATTTAAAACACTCGAAGCCCACATGTACTTAAATTGGTGAGCAAGAAAGACCCACATTTTTACTTGATTAAATTGTTGTTTAGTCCTTCAATATAGACGTAATGAAATGAAAACCTTGTTTAAGAGGGTGTTTGGTGGAGATTAAAATTAGATTTTTAGTAGATTTTGATAGAAGTTTTTGAAATGTGTGGTTGAAAAGTTGTGGGACTCATGAAAAATGTGGTTAATATTGATTGTTTGACTTTGATTTGAATTAAAATCAGATTTTAATCCGGACCAAACAGGGGCTAAGTTATAAATGGCAAAGTGGAAAAAGTGAAAAAATAGTATTTGTTTTTGATGCAACAAAAATACAAAAAATTATTTGCTATGCACAAAAATATATTAATTAATTAATGTGTCGATGTCGTGTCGTAGCACTACTTTTTTGAAAAATGCGTGTTGGCGTGTTCGACACGTGTCGTGCCGAACGCTCATGTCCATGTAGGTTTATCATAGCTAATAGTATTGAAAGGAGTTAAATTTATCGTAAATATTCTGACAAAAACTATATAAAGATGCTGAGCTAGTCTAATGAGTACTTATCCGCTCCATGCATATTTTTATTATCATTTGTTTATCTCTATCGCAGGTTTATTTTACTCGAGGCCGTATTCCTAATTCAATATCTGAAATACGCGGGTATGTCAGCATTATATAACAATCTAGTGTCACCTTCATTCGTTTTCACCTATTGGAAAAGTGAAAATCCTGCCTTTTTTTGAGTAATAAGGTTGGTGTGTGAAGACATTACTGGAGGCCAAGAAGAGATTCCCATTCCTGTTACTAATTTGGTTGATGATCCACCTATCCCTCCTAAAGGCAAGTTTATTTATCTGTTTTGGTGGTCACTATCGACCGTTCGTTCCTGAAATTTTATTTCAAAAGTTGAATTCCACACTTGTCTTTCACATTTATATATATATTTTTTGTGACTTTTATTTGATGTGGACATCAAGTTCAAGGGTTGCGATAATGGATTGTACTGACTGTTGTACTAGTTTCCACTGTTGAAACCCTGATCTTTAAGCCAGAGATAGGTTCAAGGCTGAGAACTGGTGGAGTTCAATTCTACCAGGAATTTAGAGTTGGAAAAATCAATAGTATAAACTTTTACTTTCTGTTAAATACACAAACTGGCAAACTATATAAGTGAAGAATTAGGATAAGCGTTTTACCTGAGAAGTATGAAGAAATGAAAACACAGCCATTCCCGCATCCTATATTGAGCAGCAAACTCATGGGCAAATTCCTCTGTTAAAAGCACAATTCAGGTTGGTAGAACATCATAGGTTGAGTGATTTGGTAAGAGGTGCTGGGTTGGAAGGTTCTGATTAACATGGTATGGAGCATGTGCTGAAAATGGCATTTTAAGTATATGCAAAATATACAAACATATATTACGAAATAGAATTAACAAATAGGAAAAGAGTTGGATTTATTTTGATTTCTATGATTGATTTCATTATATCTTCCCATTGATACAAGTCCAATTACGAAAATCTCTGTTTCTGTTAATTTTTAAACTTTCAATTTTTCTAGAAACATTTTATAGATGTATCTGAATTAACATTTGGTCTATTAAATAACGTGCATCTTTAAGGTTCAGTCAGTCAATTCTATGATTTGAGCTTTCAAAGAAGAGGTGTGTGCATCAATTTACCTAGCTGTTAGTAATTAGAACATATGAAAATGAGCACTGGTGATGGAATATACTGTCGGTTATTAGCTCTTGAACTTTATGGATTTGCTGACACTTGGAAATTTTGGCTTTATAGAACACTCAGTGCCAAAAATTACTGCTATTTCTTTTCATCTTCTCTAGTACCGTTTTCCAATTTTCTCTTAGACATCTATTGGTGAAGCTCCATTACACGTCTAACGTTTCTTTAATAATTATGTGATTTAAACTTTGTAACATGTCTGTTCCTTTTCAATTTTCACCTCAATTCTGTCCTTGATATTCTTCCAATATCGTTCTGTTTTTGGTCTTGAAATAGGTTTCACCTACATCAAGGATATGAAATTTGCTAAGAATATAAATCTACATACAAATGCTCCCCCTGGATGCAATTGTCAAGACAAGTGTACAGATCCTAGAACTTGTGCTTGTGCTAAACTTAATGGAGGCGATTTCCCATATGTGCACAGCCATGGTGGAAGGTAAGAAAACTTATTGCAACTAAGGTTCCAAGGCCATTGATAGACTATATAAGTTAGTATATTTTAACAAACGTGCTTCCTTCTTTGGGTTGCTGTGTGCTGTTCACTATGTAAAACTTGGTGAAACTTAATAACTTAAAACATTCCAACATCCTTGGACGTAAATCGTGTTTTGGATAAAGGAGTTGATATTGGAGCAGAAAATTTGGTCAATTAGTAATTAAATGCCGACTTCTTCACCTATTCTTTTCACTCTTATGCTTGCTCTCCCTTGACAAGTCAGAAACTTTCATCAGTATTCCTAGTCATTGCGTGGAAAAGAAAAGACAAACCTGTTTAATCTGTCCAAAATAATTATTTACTATTCTGCAATTTCAGTGCTCTGATGTTTCTTACCTACTTATGTTGACAGACTAATTGAGCCAAAGGCTGTTGTGTTTGAATGTGGTCCAAATTGTGGCTGTGGACCTAATTGTGTCAATCGGGTATCTCAGAGGCCACCTAACTATCGACTAGAGGTTTGTATGTGCATTCAATTTTTCTTTTCAACTGTTCTCAAAGTAGGTAAACCTCTATATCAATTTTGACACTGATCACCAGGTATTTCGTACCCCGAGGATGGGTTGGGGTGTCAGATCCTGGGACTATATACCTTCTGGGGCTCCTGTTTGTGAATACATTGGTCTGCTTATGAAGACAGATGATCTAGACCCTGCTGCTGACAACAGTTATGTTTTTGACATTGATTGCTTGCAAACGATGAACGCGCTGGATGGAAGAGAGGTAAATGTTTCAAGTCATAATCTCACACTGTATACATATATTTTTTATTGAATGTTTTGTTTGGTAATTTGACATTACTTGAGACAAATGCAATTAGATCCTAGTTCGACTCATAATATCAGAAAAATAAGCACATGCTAATGAGAAATTGACATTGTGTACGCGTTCTGACTTCCATATTTTTTTGTGCTTTTTACTGGTTCATGTTGTCATTTCCACTCTATTAGTTTTAGCTCATTTGGCTGAAAAAAACTTTGTTTTTTAACGTGTACGTTCCATTGTCTATATTGTTTCTAATCACTTGAATCTTTTCTTAACTTTCTAGAGACGACTAAGGGACGTAGCTTTGCCATCTCACGTGGGAAAAGTTGATGAGACATCTGAGAGTGTGCCGTTTTGCATTGACGCAGGCCGAACCGGTAATTTTGCTCGGTTCATCAATCACAGCTGCCAACCCAATTTGTTTGTTCAATGTGTGTTAAGCAATCATCATGATATTAAACTTGCTCGGGTGATTCTAATGGCTGCTGACAACATAACGCCACTCAAGGTGCTTTAATCCTCAGTCTCTCTCGATTTTCTGAAGCTTCACATGAAGTGCTTATGGATAAGTTAAAAAGTTTTCGTGATCATATTTTGTTATTGTTCGTCTGTAGGAACTTACATACGATTATGGGTATGCTCTTGATAGTGTGATGGATCAGGATGGCAAGATCCGACAAATGCCTTGCTACTGTGGAGCTGCAGAATGTAGAAAACGCCTATTCTAATTCAGATTGATTTCATTTCCTCCAAATTCGATGGTATAGACGAAAACTACTAACTATTTCAATTGTCTATGACTCATCATCATTTAAAAACTTAATTTTATTCTGTGTAGAGAAAGCCTGTCAATGTAATTTTTGGAAACTTTGTTACCTTGGAGATTTAATGAAATTTTCTTATCTAAACAAATATGTTGGAAGCACACGATGTTATTTATGTTTTTAACACATGGATTAGAATGTGTTGAAAGTCTGAAACTACTATAATGTTCGTATACTTAGTATGCGATGCATGAATGCGTATATACATCTTTGAAGTCCATCGGGCGCTTCTATAGGAAATATCATCGTTGGTGGGTGTTAAGTCGAGATCTTCCCACTGGCGTCAGTTAATTTGAACAATCTTACGAAGTCAGTATCATCTGGTTTTATCATCAATCTAAAGAATAAGAGCCTCATCAAAAAAAAAAGAATAAGAGCCTCTATAGGAGGATCATTACTGGGATTCATTTGCACAGGCGTTTTCAAATGCTTGGATTTATTAGCTGCCATTTATAGTGATCTAATTTCAGTAATTACTATACATAGCCTTTCTATGGGGAAGTTGTTCAAGATAGAGGACAAGTATTTATTGCAAATTGAATCGAACGAGACCGTGTGCCAATTGTGATATCTGTCTGGTCTCCACTCAATATTTTGAACTATTGAATGAAATAATTACTATATTTGCGCATTAATCCAATTAACATGCAATTTTAATTATTTAATCTCTCAAACCAATTATAAAAATACAAATTATTAAATTTACTGTACAATATACATAGGAATTCTCATTATTGTTTTGCATGAGTGCTATAATCATGAGTGCCAATTTACTGTACAATATACATAGGAACGAGACCGTGTGCCATAACAGAATAGATAAAAACGTACTCTGCTATAATCATGAGATCGTTTGTTTCAAAATTCGTAAAAACAATCTTTTACGATATGTGTGACAAGGCTAAACTAATCTTCTCTAACATTTACTGTACAATATACATGGGAATTCTCATTATTGTTTTGCCCAAGTACTTCTCTATCATGCATTGTCCTCCTCTTGTAGTATTAGGCCTCTTGTGGTCTCCCTTAAGAGGACCAAATACTTGAGATGCTTCATCCCATTATGGGCACCAATTTTTCTCTTCAAATTTCCAACACAAATCTACATCGTACCTTGTACCATACCAATGACGCTTAAATTTGTGGAAGGGAAGATATGGGCAATCACCTCTACCTTTGCTGTATATAAATATTTAAAACGGTTAATAACAGCGACCGTTTCTAATCTTTCATTTTCATTTGTAAATTCCTTCCCCAATCTTTTGTTATTACATTTTTTTTTATTCAAAATGAAGGAACTACAATTATTAAAAGAATAATACAAGAACCGTGCTACATGTATAAGCTTAGTTACAGAATTTTTTATTATTTTTTTACGGACAACACATGACAGCGTCTGATTGGAAGTTGAAAAAAAAAAAAAAA
>CAIGRP010067285.1:0-27388 GCA_903798385.1 Fraxinus cuspidata | reverse complement strand
GGAATCCATCCACTAAAATGGTTATTTTCAACATTCCTAGAAGATAATTAGACGTGCATCAGCTCAGTAGCCAAATCAATTGTTGCTCATGGTACTCTTTCACAGTTGTAGTTTATATATGCGTATCAGTGTGTATATATTTAGAATAGAACTTACAGATTTTCAAGGGGAAGATTAGCAAGAACGTCGATGGCACCCGTAAACTGATTGTTTTGCAGATACCTTCATAATGATAAGGCTGGTCATCAAAGAAGGATCAATATAAAAACAAACACTAATACCAACAAGTTAACTTACATATCAGTCATACTAGTCAGAGAGCGTAAACTCTGAGGAAGATCACCCGTCATAGCATTAAAAGAGAAATCCCTGAAGTGTGAAAACAATTAGTCACCGCTTTTCCACCAAATTAAAGAAAGCTAACAATCTTGTATTCAATATCCCAAGTCATGATCGGGTTTACTATAACAATGCTTTGATTTATACATCAGAAAACATGCTGGAATCAAAATGATTCCAAGTCTTGAGAGGATGAGGAGGCAGACTTACAATGTGGAGAGAGCAGAAAGCGACACAAACATGTCATTCAGTTGACCCTGAATTTGATTGTGACTGACGTTTCTGCAATTGGAAAGAAGAATTGTATTCATTTAGAAATAGGTCCCTGATTTATTAATTTATTCACTTTTGGTTGGCGTGGTGGGATTAAGGTATTACTAACAGGTATTTCAGGGAAGGCATCTGCGAAATTGAATAGGGGAGGCCACCATTGAAGCCATTGCCCGCAAGATTTCTGCATTTAAGTAAAATGTTAGATAAGACCATGATAGAAAATAGAGAGAATAGAGAACAAGATGTAAAGACATGACATACAGTCGCTGCAGATTTGGAGGAAGATTATAAGGAATCTGGTTACCAAGATTATTATTGCTTATATCGCTGCAATATGTCATTGGTTCAGTATGTATAAGTATTACAGAGAAATAATGCAAAATAACAAATTGCAATAAGCCCTTCATCTTACAAGGTTGTTAAGGATGTCAAACTTGTTAGCAGGTATCCTGTATTACCAGTGAGTTGAAGTCCCGATATTTTTCTGAAGAAAAATATGCGCGAAAGTTAACATGTCAGAAACTAGCCAATTTGAGAAACAAGAATAACATAACGAGAAATGTACATATAAGGTACGCAATATTCGATAGCACTCGACAATATAACAAACAAGATTTTAGCTTCTTTTCTTTATTGATACAGTCAAGCACTACCCAAACTTATCACACATGCTATTGGGTTCAAGTGAAATCACATTTCTGTCACTTTGGAGCCTGAGCAAGTAATGCCCTTCCAAGATTCTCCACAAGGATCCCCAGTAGTCCCACTCCATTTTGTAAGTTGCTGTGGAGAATTCAAAGCAGTATACATGACCCTGAGAGCAGAGGCTGTTCATCCAAATAGTTACCATCAATATTACAGTTCAATTTCTTAACATCTATTAATTAGATTATTACAAATCTATACACCGAAGCATGATAAAGAATATGCATATGATCAAGTAGGCAAAGCTTAATAATTTCTTTATTCATCGACTAAATTTATTCCTCTGAACTTAAGCAAGATCATGAATTGCGAATACGCATATAGCTAATTGCAGAAAGATCATTCAAGAAACTAAACACATATTTAATGCTTTGGCGTATTCCTCTCTGAATACAGTACAAGTTCATCAGGACATACTCAGGTGATCCGTATCAAAATGCTCGTTCCACTAGATTACAATAAATTCAACAAAATGTTAAGAACCCCAAATGTTAAGAAAACAAAAGTAACTCGACTTTCTAATTTCCCAACCCACTCAATATTCTATAAATTTCATTTAGTTATGTGCTACCCAGAAACTCAACAATCAAAGTATATACTGCCCATACTTCCTTTAGTAATTCCTTTTATTCTCGGCACACACACACACACACACACACACACACACATATATATGCTCATATTTAACACCAAATCCAGTACAAATATGCACATATGTTTCATCAGTGCTAAGAAAAGCATATGCATATAAAAATAGTAAACAGTGATTATGAAAAAGAAAGCTCAAAATGCTGACCATCGTTTGGATCTGTGTCTGCATTGGTGGAGCTCAGCCCAGACACCAGAATGCCAATGAGAAGCAGCGCCGCCGCCGCCGCCACCACCGGTGACTCTTCCTTCATATCTCTCTCTTTCTCTCTCTATAACCCACAACCCAGCTCTAGTTTGGGTTCAAAAAGGCTCTATTATCAGACAGACAGAGCCTTTTTCTTTTTTCCAAGATTTTCTTTTTATTTTTTTCGCTGATAGACTTTGTTATTATAATGCTATTTTTCTACCTCAAACAGTTCTCACACTTTCTGTATACCCATTCCAAGAAAAGCTGGCAGGCACGATCTGCTAGAAGAACCCAAAGCAACGGAATTCTCTTCTCCTCCTGTGTGTGTGTATATGTTTTCTGTATGTAAATATTTAGACATCATATTATTATAGTACTAATCAAGAATTAGTGGTATGTATGTCTTTATACCTTTATGGCTTAATCTTTTCTTGAAATAAGTCCGGGATTGAACCTGCGTAGCACGTTATTATGAAATACTTTATGGATACTGTGAAAGTAATAATTGACTCTCGATTTACCCTTTTAGATTTAAATATGAGAAAAATGTAAGTCCTCAAAAATAAACATTAATTATTATAAATGCTCGTAAATATTGAAATGTATATTTGAATGTGAGTATTATAATTACAAATAAATGCATAAATGAATATAAATGATAAATACAATACATGAATTAATATGATGGTTAATTAATTTAGAATTAATATTAAGGAATATATACGTAACAATTAATATTAAATAATTTATATAAAATGATTATCAACATACATGGACTTAAATAATGAAATGCATTTTTCAATGTGAAATTTTTATTAATATTAATTAAATGAGTGTAAATGTTAATTAATTAAGAATTAATAACAGGAACATGGTTGTGGAAGTCGATGTGAATGCGAATTTGAAATTCTAATTACTATTAACTAAATAAATGTGAATGTTAATTTTAGTTAATGGAGAATTAATTATAGTATTTATTACCGTTGATAAATTAAATATATATTTAAAAACGATAAATAAGATATTATTGAATTATAGTAGGGTCCAAAAAATAATTATCAATCGACGTTGTGATATTAAATATATTATAGATAAAATACTTTAATCGAATAACGCGTACTGCCATTGTGATAGAACGTTTGGACACAGGTTACAAGATCATACTTTTAAACATAAATAATTTTTATTTTATGAAATAATAAGTTTAATAATGGTGTCACAAGAAAATCTGAGAGAGATCACGGAATTCACATAAAAAAAAGTGATCAAAAAATTTTGCCGTTTTTAAAAAAGTTTTCTTCTTTTTTCTTTTGGAATTATGTGATTGGTAAAAAGAGACATGACTCTTCTTCTTTTCCATTCTTTTACTACACCTTTTCTCCTTTAATTTTTCTTTACATTTCAAATTTCTTGGGTAGGTCATAGAAGAATGAATTTCAAAATGTATGTGTGTACTTTAATATCCCGGAATTCTTCTGCATTTTTTAGGGTTTTTGAATATAATTATGGGATGAAATTTGAAATTAAAAAGTTTTGAGAAAAAATGATTATGTTTGATTGACATGGAAGATATATTAGAAAAAAAAAATATTTTCCTTATTTTTGAGAAAAACAAAAACCTACTCACCCCAAAAAATTATTTTCCTTAAAAAACAAAGAAAATTATGCATATATTTAAAAATTGGAAAATATTTTTTCATGGAAAAAAGATAGTAATCAAACACTTCAAAGTATAGATTTTGGTGAGAACTGACATTTTTCATAGAAAATAAATACAATCCAACACACCTTTACCTTTGCATTGAGCTTTTTTTTTTATAGAATTCGAGTAGCTACAAAATCAAAAGAGGAGTTCGTAAACGAGAGAGTCAATGAAATCATGTTTTATCACCCATTTAAATTCATGTAATATTTTTTTCTTGTTGTATCTTAATTTCAAAATGAAAGATTTGGTGAAAATAGAAAACTCCTGTTTAGACCAATAAGATGCGCTCTTCTTGTGAGAGGAGGTCGATTCGATGACCTTAGAAGTTGATAAGTGACGCATCGGTTTCCCATACATGTATATTTGCACAATTTTCTAGTGATACATTTGAATTCACAATTCTTTCACGTGTATGTTTCTCATAAAACACCCAAATTGTAAACATAAGGGCAACAAAGAAAACTAGATAAAGAGATCACTCGAGGCTTATAACAATTACATTTTAATCAATTTTTATTTTTAATGACTCGATTGCAATAAAAAAAATGGTACGAGTTTAAGAGACAATTGGAACAAATTCAATGAATAATGTTAATTAGTACCAGCATAGGTGTCAAGTATGACATCACATTAAATAATATATTCAATTCAAATGTAAAATTTCAATTTGCGAGTTAAAAGAAAATCGATAGTAATGAATTCTTTATATTGGTCTCATTCCTATCGAACTTCTTTGAATGGTTTCTTCATTATGGACCTTGAGCACGAAAAATATTATAGGTAGTGTCGTTGAGAAATGCGTGGTGAGGATAGGACTTCAAAATTGTAAAGATGAAAGATGGCAGCTGCAATTTTTTCAAAATAAGAATTCACACGTTATGTGTAAATTGCCAGGTCCAAATTATGTAATTGACAACTTTCTTATTCAAAATTTTGTTTTTGTTGAATTGTATTAAGAGTTAATCAAGTTGTAATCAAAGTCAAAATGGAAGTTATCGAGTTTTAGTTATAATAAAAATAGTTTGGAGTTGATAGAACCCAAAAATAAGTCAAAGAAATACAAGAAGAAGATAAAGGTTTGGACTTCAAGAAGTAGTGCAAAAAAGGAACTCAACACTGCTCGTTGCTGCCATGTTGGCGCTTGAGCGCTTAAAACACGGAGTCGCTCCTCGCTTGGCGGTAGGCTCAGTGTTCGAGCGGCGATAACGTTTAGGAAGAATCCCAATTCAATTTTAAAGTTGATTTTGAATCCCTTTTCAACCAAAAGCACTGTCCGTTTTAAATATATCATCATAGGTTCATCTCAAAGTGTGTTGAATCATTATTTTGCCTTAGAAATCACATTGTTAAATATCCAAAACATATTACTTTGATTCCTTGATTCAATACAATATTTATATATCGATCAATCGTTAGTAGAACCTTGTTGTAAGTCAAGAAATTGTTCTTTGAAAGCCAAAATTACATATTTCAATATCTCATGCATCAGCTTATAGATCAAACTATAAAAGATTATTTGATCAAACACCAAAACAAAACCCTACTTTCGCCAATTAGCCTTAAGAGTTCTGGAGTTTTGGGAAGAGGCACTTGGAGTTCCGACGCTGAATGGCGAGGTTTGTTCTCGTTGATCCACAATGAGAGAAAAGTAGCTCAGAGTTATGAGAAGTGTGGGCTTGCACAACCAAATCTCTCATCGACGATTGACAAGTCAGGTGGTCAGAATCAATTAATATTTAGCAGTGTCTGTACCATTTGTAAGTTAGCTTTTTTAGTTTATCTCTAAACATAGGAATTAATTACATTAATCATCTAGAAACAATTAATAAGCGACTTGTTGTTTTTAATTGATTTATTTCTGTATTTGTGTCTAAATTATTCGGATAAGTTAACTTTCATAATTTATTATGGTAATAATAGAAACAAATTTCTCAGTAATTTTATTTTATTTTTGGCCAAGCAATACAAATAACAAATTAACGCTTTAGATTACAGTCGGTGGCAAGTGAAGGCGTCGGATAACGTTGAAATTTTAAAGCTAATAAAATAAAATGAAAGCTGTCAAATTATAAGTGCCAGCTGTTGGAAACTGGGACTAAGACCATTTACTGGTAAGCTAAAAAAGATTTTAAATAAATAATTTTTCGTTTATAAAAATTAGAAATAGTTAAGTTAATAAAGTAAGATCTCTAAATGGGTCGTGATTTAATAAAATTAATTTACTTAGACCAATATTTTCACATATCGACGAGGGATTGACTCAAAAAGTTAAGAGGATGAACCCATTGGTTAAAAAATGAGTGAATGAAGTGCAAGTTCGAGGCTCTTTTAAAAGGTTTTACGATTTATAGTTTTTCACACGTAATTGGATTGGATTGTGGATCCGATGTCACATTTCCTCCATTTCTAAATCTTACAATATTGATCTTGATACGTTGAATTGTTGGAAAGAAAAAGTTAAAAGTAATATTTAAGTGTAGCCAAACATCATATGAACTATGCCCCTTGTATTAGTGAGTTATTACAAATGGCCCCTACCCACATAATTAAATAGGCTCCTAAAGACAGCAATTTTAGGTACATGTCGTTTCTTTGTTTATAAACAAAACAACAAATAAGAAATGTATGATTCTTTGGCTCTATGTTCCAATCCTTGTCTACAAAATATTCAAAGTTTACTCTCGACGCGTACTGCATCAACCATTGAATTTTCAATTTGCAATCACTTTATCAATCAATTATGATAGTATTTTATATCAATGATGTGGAATCTCACATATTAAAAAAATTATGAAGCATAATTTAGAGTTACAAGAATGATTAAGTGGGGTCGAGCCGAATTAATTAAACAATAATATTCATCTAAAAAGTCGACTAACTTAAAAACTCAAATTGTGAAGAAAGGTATATATGCGAAAGGTTAGATGTCAACGATCACTTGGTACAAAAACTCAAAATTAGGAAATTTGCCCAACTTGAAAACAACTTGTTTGGATCGAAACCATGAAAAGCTTACCTACCACACAAGACAAATATATACAGAAACCCACACAAAATGATCGATTTCATACGCTAATCTTGAAAAAATATGTTGACTGAATTAATACATTGATGACAACGAGGATTGTGAAGGTGAATGGAATATTAAGCGTGGATACTTGTTGGTGAGGATGACATTGACAATTAAAATTAAATAATGAAAATTTTGTTTTCAATAAACAGCCCAAGATAATGACAGTTATAGCAGTAGGTAGATGTTTCAAATTAAAGAAACCGTTTTATTTATCCCAAAAAATAAAATTAAATAAAATAAAGAGGGAGATGTGGATAAATACACACAATCGACTATCTGAACTTGGTAAGATGGCCTCGGCTTAATTTTTATGATTCAAGTTCGACATTGCCCCTATGGGGAGCTTAGCTTCATTCGTATGATAGGAGCAAGTTTAGCAAAGCGAAAAATGTTGAGTTAATTATCAACTTCTTTGATCTTTTGACCCTAAGCATGCATTGACTTTCATACACTCTCACGATTTTACCAAAACTTTGCTTAAAAGAGATGTTTTATTTACTTTTTTTTCGAGTTGTTGCTCATTACTGACTATATCTATATTAAAAAGTAGGGATGTTATTGTTGTTTTTGATGGTTGTACCTTCAATGATTTTATAACCGACTTGGTACGCATTAATAGAGTGAATTTGATCTCATAATCGATATGATCTTAAATATATACATTTTATCTTTGATAATATTATTCAATAGTGTACAATTCACCTAACCCTACGAACTACAAGTGTCCATAATTAAGTTTTACAATGAACAATCAAAATTAGATATCGTTAGTTATATTGAAAGTAATTAACGTAAGTTACTTTATAAATAATTATATTGTATTGGATAATAAAATACAATTAATATTTTGTCTATTATGAAGTATAATTGTATATCAAGTTTATTCGAGAATACGAAAGACTACGGTAGAAAGTTTAGAAAGATAAACGGCAACGAGAAAAATTACTCTGGTGCTAAAATTGAAATATATAGAAGAGTTTCAAAGTGAAATGACCAATTCAAGTGCCATTTCGTTCTTGGATCTCCAATTGGGCTCGTTTTATTTTACATGCCCATTTGTTGTTTTTTTAACGGAAAACGGGAATATGTAATTCGTAAGGATATCAATATGTGACCAGCCCATGGGTTGATTAGGTTGGGTTCGATGGTTAAGCTCAACAGTCCACATGATACAACCTACATTCTTTTTACTCAAATGGACCAGTCATGTAATTTTAAAATAATAATAATAATAAAGATTGAATTAAAGACACATACCAAGGGTCGTGGTACGCCTAGAAAAAACTTCCAAGTGGAAATTACACTGCACTTTGCCTCTAAAGAAAATAATTCTAAAATCAGGCGATAATTTTCATTATTCACTAATCGGGTGTTTAATATTAATAATAATATTATAAATTAATTTATACACAAAATATTTCTACCCTAATCATTCAAACTCTAATCATTTGCTCCCTCATCTCCCCCCTAGCTTCTATCTTCCTATATCGTCTCTCTACCCTCCCCTCACAAATGGACTTGTCGTTGTCGCTATTGGAGAGCACCGTTGTCGAATACCATCTCTCTCTACCGTATTCGCTATGAGAGTTGCGCAAATCGACAAAAGACAGCGGTGTTGTGATTGCTTGCGCTATGCAGAGAGGTTGCACTTGTTGGCAAATAATTATACTATAGTGAATTGAGTTGTGCAGAATAACGTCATGTAAAAATGAATGATATAAAATGTTAATATCGAGGTAAGAGTTCGACTATTTCTCCTTAAGACGATAATACCCCGCACCGGTGCTGATGGTATTCCAGCACTAATCTTCCAAAATACGACGACCTCGACTTTTAATAGTAGTATTCCAAATTACAAGATCCGACGAACATATTCACATTTTTTATCTCTCTAAAAATTGGAGGATTAAAATGCATGAAATTTATTTTTGAGACCGATTTGTAAAATATGAATAATACAGGGATGGATGAATAATTTTGGAAGAATAATAAAACCAGAATTGATTTTTAGAGTGAATGAAAATCAGGGTATGATGGCCTATTTATAGATGTTGAAAAGTTGTGTACAAAAGACACACAGTAGAAAAGTTGTGTCTTCAACGGACACAAACCGTTTGGACAGGCATCTTTAACTGTCAACTGTCAACCTCCATCTTCTAGAAGAATCCACATGTCAAGTACAGAAAAATCGTGGGAAAATAATATAAATAATTATATTATTATTTTAAATAATAATAAATTAATATAATTCAATTATTATTTTACCAAAAAATATATATCAACTTCGCCCAAGTCCAAGTCCAAGCCTAAGACCACGACCTGTGCCCGTGCCGTGTCGAGCCGGTCGGACGGACAGCGACGACGCGCGTGTGTGGGCTTTGACTTAACCTATTAGTATGTAGGTTCTCTACCCTTCAAAGACTATTGATGTCCGGCCCAAACCCAAGTTCCAAATTTGAGTAATATAAAGTGGTTTATACTTTTCTAACTTTCTTAGGTAGGATTGACATTTTTCCAATTTCCCACCAATTTTTAATCCAATTTATTTCAACGTCAAATGATCATCTTTTGACCTTAATTTCTCATTTACCATAAATTGGTTTTGAGAAAATAAATACATGATATTAATCTACTCACGAAGTAGAACACACTCGGCTAAAAAAATATTTTGTCCAATTAACGGGACTCACTAAAATAATTGGTCAAAAGTTGGTCAAATCAACTAATAAAACCCAATTTTCCCAATAACACTTTGCAACGGTGATGTGGAGAGGCTGCACTAAGCAGAGAAGTGGTCAAGTCACATTCAGATATACTATGCTTGCACAGCAGTGGTTGTTTGCACAGTGGATTAGTTAGATTTAGATATACTATGTTCGCAAAGCCATGGGTGTTCACTCAGCGATGGGCATTGCTATTGCAC
Source organism: Fraxinus cuspidata (assembly GCA_903798385.1). NCBI lineage: Eukaryota > Viridiplantae > Streptophyta > Magnoliopsida > Lamiales > Oleaceae > Fraxinus > Fraxinus cuspidata. Next base: position 17,532 of record CAIGRP010067285.1, on the reverse strand, counting down.
TGGGCTCGGGCAGTGGGTGTTCCCTACACTGTGTATGAGCAGAGCCGTGCACAACGTCATTGACGCTTCTGTTTTTGTGGTTTTGTTGTGGTGGTTGTGTTGTGCAGTGGTGGAGGTGGAGGTGGAGGTGGTGTGGCGGTTTTGCGGTTGGTGGTCAAGTGTGCAGGTGGTGTGGGATGGGTTGAAGAGTTTGTAATCAGTTATTTGTAGTATTGTGACCAACTGTTGGTGTCAATGGCGGAATTGGGGTGAGAGTCTTATGAACAATGTTTGTGACCAACTATTGTGTGGGTGGTGGGATTAAGGTGGGAGTGAGACGAAGTGTGTTTTGTGACCAACTATTTAGGTGTGTGTAAGACAACTATATGGTTAATTCATGACACGTCGGTGGTGGGGATAAGACTGAGGTGTTGGTACTTGTGACCAGCTATTTAGTTAATTTACGATAAACTATTTAATTGTGGTATAAAAATTCGATAATTTTTTATTGAGAAATAACTCTTGACTAACTAATTTGATAAATTGTGACCATTAAATAAGTCGTGATTTATAAAATTTGTGATATGTGATCAATAAATAAATTGCGACTTTTAAATTTTTTGATTTGTAATCAAGAAATATTTTATGATCAATTAATTTAATAATATGTGGCCAATAAATAAGTTGTGACCTATAAGTATGTAAATATGACCATTAATTATATACTTGTGACCTCAATTTATTTAATTAATAAAAGATTTTAAATTATTTATTTATTACCTGAATTTTGAAATTGTAGACTTATAATCTGAAAATTGAATTGGCCCATTTAATACATGAGATATGAATTTTCCTCAAACTTCAAAAATCTCGAGTTGGGCTTGTAAGACGAAATGATGTTCGATCAGTTTAGATAGAAGTGAACACACATGTGGTGACCATGAAACAAACACAATTAATCATAATTTGTAAAATATAGGCTCCACTATCATCTAAACTATAGTTAAACATCAAAATTGATAGATTATTCCAATCCCAAACTGAATCAAAATCAAATTATAATTTAAACAAAATAAGTCCCATCATATTAATACATGTTCATTTTTTTTTGTTTTAAAAGGTTCCAACTTAACATCACTGTTTCGTCATATCTATGAAATTACTAAAATTTGCGCATCATCCTTACTTTTATGGTTTGTAAAGACAAGGAGTATGAATATTTTGCCATAAACATCACCATACCTTCAATTTTACTATAAATAAAACTCCACAATTGACTTCAACTTATGTTGTATTAGACCTAATTCACATTCTATTCAAGTTTTATATCCATGTTCATAGCGTGTGTCAATTTTGGAAGCTAATAGAGTGGACGATTGGATAGCATATTCTTTCCTACAGCAAACAATTGCGCAACTACGAATGCGACCAAACCAACGTACTAACTCCCACCCACCCCACCCAACCCTGTCTTCTTGGCTCTTAAGATGCCACACCACCATAACTTAGTGCTTGTAAACTCTACCAATTATCTTTCTTGAAAATACCCTGTTCAATTTTCACCTTTTCAGTTGCTGAATTAAGAGTTCGGCTGAGTGTCACCTCCTTTTGATTTACCCGGAAGGTACAATTCTCTAATTTTACAGAATTCGTATCGCATTTTTTAAAAAATATTTGGTGATGAGCTGGTTTTGTTAGAAAAAGTAAAATCTTGAGTTGGGATTGTATAGAGAAAATATTAATTTGAAGTTAATTGATAGTGTGTTCTGAAGGTTGTTGAAAAGCTACTGCCTTTTAATTTTCTGTCTATGGGTTCTTTGATTCGAGTTACGCTTCGCAATTCTGCAGTTCATGTATAAACAAAATAAAATATTTGGACTTTTTGAGGTAGAATTCTGAAAGGTTTAAAATTTTAGGATTCCATGATGTTGTCTAAATTTAAGTATTTATGCAAATTATTTGCTTTTAGGATTCTTGATATGGATACATTTTTAAACCATGACACAAATTTATAGTTGCAGGGCTGCAATTTTTGAGCTTGTTTAATTCATAAACATTGTTGTAAGGAAAACTTGAATTTTCGAAATGTCCCAATTTGGACATGTTTCTGCTGTTAATTTGAGAGGGCAAAATAACTTAAGTAATCCTTGGAGCCCTCAGTCTTGGAGATGCTGCTGTCTTGACCGGAAAATGAATACCCTATCATTTGTAAGTAGTGATGCTATGGGTCATAAATTGAAGAGACCGTCTGCACATGCTTTGATGATGGATTCAAGAAGAAAAGATATGCCCCCTTTGAAGGTCTGGCCCCAAAGAAATCTTAATTGATTAGGGAATTTCTGAAATTTTAGTGAACAAAGAATAGCATTGATTTTATGTTTATTATATAGGTTGTTTGCATTGACTATCCAAGACCGGAAATTGAGAATACAGTCAATTATTTGGAAGCTGCTTATTTATCCTCATCGTTTCGTAATTCTCCACGTCCAACCAAACCATTAAAGATAGTCATTGCTGGTGCAGGTGGGAATAACATGTTCTCTTTATCTTTTCGTCATTTATACCTTTTGTGTTTCTTTAGGACAGAGGTTATAATCCCAGTGAATTTGCATATTCTTATGCCCTGTGATAAAATTTAGTTAGCTGTTAGTGCTTTGCGCAATTTGGTGTTGAGCTTAGTTAGAAATTTAGAATGTAATTTATAATTATTTATCTCAAGGACCCACACTTCCCAATTGAATTCTACAGTTCATGTTTTGCTCTTATATTTTTTCCTTACAAATTATTTTTTGGATAAATAATGAGAAACTATTTTATATACTACACTGAATTCAGTCAAAAGTTTTTTCTAATGAAATCATTCACCGAGTGCGATGAATTGAACTAATAGATGCTTGCAGGTTTGGCTGGTTTGTCTACTGCAAAGTATTTGGCAGATGCAGGTCATAAACCGATATTGTTGGAAGGAAGGGATGTCCTGGGTGGAAAGGTTTATAAATGCTCCTTTGCATATGTTCTTCTCAAAACTATACTTTCTATGTATAATATGTTCTTCTGTGAACTCGGCCCTCGTTGTCCAGGTGGCTGCATGGAAAGATGATGATGGAGACTGGTATGAGACTGGATTACACATATTTTGTAAGTTAGAGAACTCAGTTGCAACTTTAAATACCTTATATTATGCATCAAATGACTTGTCAATTTGATTATTTATTTTCTTCAAGTTGGGGCTTACCCAAATGTGCAGAACCTATTTGGAGAGCTAGGCATTAATGATCGGCTACAGTGGAAGGAGCATTCTATGATATTTGCAATGCCAAACAAGCCAGGGGAGTTTAGCCGATTTGATTTTCCTGAAGTCTTACCTGCACCATTAAATGGTGAGTTGTTTATTGTAATCATTGGAGAAGCTAAGTAACTGAAATGAGAAAAACATCTAGTTACTTTCATACAACCATGCTTTTAATATTTGAGACGAAACGCACGATGGGTTTTCACTTATTCCTTGCACAAGGGTCTGTAGATGGTGGGCAAGGGCCAGCAGCTATCCATTCATGAGATGTAGCACATTTTTCTACTCTATTTTTTCCTTTGTTTTAAATTTTATATTGGCAGGAATATGGGCAATCCTGAAGAACACTGAAATGCTTACTTGGCCAGAGAAAGTCAAGTTCGCTATTGGACTCTTGCCAGCTATAATTGGTGGACAATCTTATGTGGAGGCTCAAGATGGTATAACCGTTAAAGACTGGATGAGAAAGCAAGTACGTAGAGCTGCATTGGTTGACGAGACCTGAATATTGCTAGATTTTCTCAATTTTTCTTTACAATAGTGTTGCACGAGTATCACTTGACCATTGCTATTATTTATTTATTTATTATTTATTATTTTTTGAGTTTATAGCTATTATTTTCCAGTTTTGTCCTGACGAATTAATACATTTAATTCGTTTCAGGGTATTCCAGATCGAGTTACTGATGAGGTGTTTATTGCCATGTCTAAGGCACTGAACTTCATTAACCCGGATGAACTTTCAATGCAGTGCATTTTAATTGCTTTGAATCGATTTCTTCAGGTAAATGGGCTCATCTCTCCTACGGTGTTGTTGATATCCTTCAGTAAATATGTACATTGTGTGAGACGTCGCTGGGTGCTATATGTACACTTCTCATATTGACTATTATTTGGCTTGATCATTCAGTCTTCTTTTTAGAACACAACAACAACTGAGTTTAATGATTGTAGCATCTCTAACATGCTATATCTAATCAATAGGAAAATTACTTTGCTGTGTTTATTTACTTTGGTTCTTCAAATGATCAATTTACATATCTTTGAATTTGTATAAGAGTACCATTCATGATGAGCTCTCCATGATATTTTAATAAAAATCTACAGGAGAAGCATGGTTCAAAGATGGCTTTTTTGGATGGCAACCCACCAGAAAGACTCTGCACGCCAATTGTTGACCATATTACTTCACAAGGTGGCAAAGTCCAGCTTAATTCACGAATACAAAAGATTGAACTAAATAAAGACGGTAGCGTTAAGAATTTTGTGCTAAATAATGGGAGTACGGTTGAAGGAGATGCTTATGTATTTGCTACCCCTGGTAGATTATTAATTTCTATAACAACTCATATATTGATTTTTTTAGTCTAAATTTTTCCGCGATTGCTAATTTGCTGTAATCATATCAGTTGATATCCTCAAGCTCCTTCTGCCTGAGGACTGGAAAGAGATTCAATATTTCCAAAAATTGGATAAATTAGTTGGAGTTCCAGTTATAAATGTTCACATATGGTAAGTTTTGGGTCTTTTTTTTTTTCATTTTATTTGACTGTTATTTTCTCTGCCTACAATGATCTGACTGAGTGACGTAGAATATACTCATAAAACTATAGCCATTATCTCATGCAAGCTGGGACTAATTTGCCTTCTTCGTTGATATTTGGATTTTTTTATTCATTCGATTTCAAGGTTTGCATCTTAATTGCAGGTTTGACAGAAAATTGAAAAACACGTATGATCATCTACTCTTCAGCAGGTCATTGTCATAAACATTCAGTTCTACTAAATTATATTCTATTTCAATTGCATACTTAATGTAGCATAGCAGATACACACGGCTTTTCATATTCCACTTGTTATAAACCTTCTGATTATTCTTCTTCTTTTTTTTTATTTAAAGTTTTTGCACAAGTGTTGTCTGTAAGTTGCCATATCATTCTGTGTTCAATCTTATTAATTTATTTTATGATAGCCGCCTTCAATTCTGTAGTTACCTACAATATTAAGTTTACGATACCTTCAATCTTTTTTACTTATCCAATTTCATTTTCTGTGAGAATTTAGCCTCTATTTGACAACCATTATTTGAAAACTTTTTAATTCTCATACTCATTTTCAACCACATATTTACACAATAAAATATTTTGCACGCAAACCCAAAACTTTTCTCTACTTTTAATTATACATTCTCCAAAAATAATCACTATTCAAAACTCCATTTTTTTTCAAAATAATGGTCATCAAAATGGGCTTAATGAGAAGAACTAATACACTTATGGCATGTTTAGTAGGGACGAGTATAGCAGTAGACATTATAAAGGAAAAGAAGAAGCTAAAATTACAATTACATGTATAAATTATAATTAAACGTCCCACAAATTCTTATTTATTTGCTGATGTTTATGCTCTCCGTGGTATTTAAGGCTAAAAGAACACATTTCATTAAATCCTGATTGAATTATTTTCATCTAGTTGTGTAATACCTTTTCTGCCTGATTCCGATTTTTTTTTTTTCAATTTAATGCAGGAGTTCACTTCTCAGTGTATATGCTGACATGTCTGTAACTTGTAAGGTACTAACAGCATATTATCGTATTTTTTTATGATTTTTATACTGGCTTGATCTTTATAATTAGTTTTGTAATTGCCATAAAATTCATTTAAGAATATATATTTTCTAGTGCCATGGTTGTGTAATGCAAATGACGTAGATTTAAGGTTTTTTCTCATAAATATTAATGAAATAATAGTAAACTTTCCCGGTTGATATTTTTACGAGGGCTTACTTCACACAATTTGAGTATCTTATATTTATATTTGATCTTGTGAGGGGCAATTATACGTCGTCTTTGTTCCTACTCGGATTTCGTTAACTATACTTGTATGGTTGCCCAAATGTTCTTACAGGAGTACTACGATCCTAATAAATCTATGCTGGAATTAGTTTTTGCACCTGCAGAAGAATGGATATCTCGTAGTGACACAGAAATAATCGATGCCACAATGAAAGAACTTGCAAAACTCTTTCCCGATGAAATTTCTGCAGACCAGACCAAAGCAAAAATAGTGAAGTACCATGTTGTTAAAACTCCAAGGTTAGACGTGAACGATACTTACTGTAGCAATCTCTTGCTTTAGCCTTTTACTGGTAGATGGTGAGATCTTTATCTTTCATGTAAATATGGTCATGCACTAGCTGATGATGACAGCATTCAACTCTGTACATGAAACTGTTTCACTGTTTTGTTGCTTCATAACTCGGATTTTTTGCCGTACTCATCAGTTACAACATTAATTTTTGGTCAGGAGGAACAGATACAAGTGGACATAACTGGACAGTATTAAGGAGGAAAAAGAAACTAAAATCTTATTCATAATCTAGTTGAATCTTGTCTTCTAATTAGCAAACCGGACATGCACTATGGTATATTTTGTACGGAGGATTGCATAACATTGGACAATATTAAGAGAAAAAAAGAAACTAAAATCCTGCTCATCATACTATCATGTTCAGTACTCCTCGTTTATTGAATTCAGACTGAGCTTCTCTCCTCTAGGTCTGTCTATAAAACTGTACCTGGCTCTGAACCTTGCCGTCCCTTACAAAGATCTCCTATAGAAGGATTCTATTTAGCCGGTGATTACACAAAGCAAAAGTACTTGGCTTCGATGGAAGGTGCTGTTCTATCGGGAAAGCTTTGTGCACAAGCCATTGTGCAGGTGATGTTTTCTCTCAGATGCATAAATTAGTCAAACGAATCTTATATCCAAACTTCAATCTCTTTAAACACTTTGCAGGATTATGAGTTATTGGCTGCAATAGAACACAAGAAGTTGGCCGAGGCAAGCCTTGTTTAACTTTTTAAAATTAAAATTCGGGATTTTGTTATTCAATTGTATAGAAAAATCTTGTAAAGATGGGCGAAAACCATGCTGCCATGCAGACCGTATACTATTTACACACTGTGAATCAAAGAAATATGAAGATGATATCTGCTATAGTAGCAAATCTTGGATTAAATTTTCAACGAAACTGCCACACATTGGTTTACCGTTCTAGTACAAGAATTTTGATTATTTCCGGAGCATAGATTACTTAGCACTCCTTGTCACTATTTAATTGATAATTTGTATTATATAATTGAGATCTACTACTTGAAATTTTCTCCATATTTTTCACCACCTCGCCCCCATTTGAATTTGACTAATGCTATTTAGATGCTTAGCACCAATTTACGTGGTAATTAGATGTCATTAAATGACATGTTCATTTAAATGCAAAGTCATTTAATTCCACTTATCACCATCTAGATTGGTGTTAGATAACATTATTCTTTAAATTTACTTTAAACCGTTGAGTACCTTTAGACCTCCCAAGTAACTATTGGGTAGTTATTACTTGAGACCTTCCGAAGTGCTCCTAGGGGTCCTAAGTAAGACTGGCTGGAATGTCTATCTTAATGTTACCAAAATTATTGCAAAAGAAGGCTTATAGGTTCCAGCTTTCAAGCCCCATGCCATGTAGAATCCAATATTTTCCCAAATTCTTCGAGATACTGCTTAGGAGAAATTGTAACTTTTTTACTACGGAAATTGTCTCATTTGCTTTGCCTGTACGCGAAATGAAATATTCTACAGTATCTCTTGATTCTGTATATTTAATCACTGTTCACCGACCCCGTCAGTCTATAAATCTGGACCATAAGGAGATTGAGATACTGCTTCAATTGCTCGAAGTATACATTTAACTAAAATATAGTTTTTAATAAATAACTAAACTCAAGCATTCAATTTACTCAATTACTGAAAATGATGATATGATTAATCGAAAATATGAAGTTCATGATAAGAACATGTCAAGTTGGATTAGTTATACTTTTAAGCACCCCCACCCCCACCACCACCAGCGCATTAGCATTTTCGTTACTTCAACAAACAAAAAGACTTATTGATCATTTGAACTAAGAATAATTCGATGACAAGTGAAATAAGTTTGAACGGTTACTGATAGTAGCGTTCTATTAAGGATGAGAAAAAGAGCTTGTTAGGGGATCGGATGAGATTCATTTATTCGCATTCTTGCTGGCACTACGAAAAACTCTATTCTTAACACCTATAATATTGATGTTCAGCCTTTTAACGGTTTCCAAGAGTCGGGTTTTTAGTTGTTTACCCACGACGGTGGAGCCGCCTTACTATAGATACAAAATAAGAAGAGGAGTGAAATCCGTTTTACTTCCAAACCTAAACTAGAGATAACTTGTGCAACACTATTGGAGGCTCAAGAACTGTAATTAAAATATTAAATTGACATAAAAAAAGGAATTTTCGAGGAAAGAGAAAGACTTAAGTGCTCCAATTTATTTCACTCGATTCAGTGAATATGACATCGAGATAAGTACATGTTTGTTTTACGCATTACTAGACAAAATTATACAAGACTGTGAACAAAATGTTATAACTTATTTTTCTTCTTAATTCCTTCCATCTAATTTTTATCCCTAATGTCATTATTTGCAATACATGAAATATATTTGTATCCCCTCATAGGGAAATGTAGCTTTGGTACGTGGAGAAAATATCAAAAATAGTTTGTGAATGAGGAAAAAGCAGAATATTTATTTAAATTTTATTTTCAACGAGAACATTTCTATATCCGTCAACCTATCGAAACTCTTTCTTCTAATTAATATGGACGTATAACAAAAGAAAATGAACTTTCAAGAGGATTGGTGCTTCAAGCTTTTCAATTTCTTCACTCAATCCATTGTATATTATATAGATTATTGTCAATACTTATTGCATAATTCCAACTTTTTAAGCTTAGCCTAACATGATTGCTGGATGCGGCAATTAGTCAGCAATCTTACGTTACTAACCAACAAAAACCTTAAAAGAATATTATTGATCAATTGATCCCCATTATTTTCAAAATATATGTTTTTATCTATTATTTTCAACCAAACATTTTTCAATAAAATAATATTACATGCAAACATAAAAAAATTTCCTTATTTTTTAACCACACATTTTTCATCAATCAACTATTCTAAAATTCATTCTTAGGCAAAAAAGAAAAAAGGGACTCAAACATGCGTAAGCAAAAGATTAAAAAAAAAAAAAAGTCCCATTTTTATATATAATGTTATAACGAAGATTAGGTTTACAGCTGTAGGTATCTCGATATTTTGATGATCAAAGTAGATTCTGAAGATGATTGATTAGTTTCAAAGAGTTGAACAACTAAATCTATTGAGATTGCTGTTGTCTGAACTGATTTAAAATTAAACGTGATTGAATTAAAAGATACCATAATCTCAATATTCACATGACTGAATTTTAATCTTATAATTTGGGTCCTTTTATGAATTTCAATATTCAGTCGTTTAATTAATAGGTCTTCTCGATTTTAGGTTCAATGTATGCTAAGCTAAAAAAACAAAATAAAAGACTACGTCTATGATTATCGAGGAAGACTTATTTTGAGGTGTTGTGTACACAAATATATAGTAGACTTTTGCAAACACATGCTTACATATAAATAAATAAAGTTATCACTTTTTGAATGAGTTGATTTGACATGATTATTTAGCATCGTTAGTTTCATAAATAAATATATGGGATTCAAGCATACAAGAAAGACGAGCGGAAGAAATTTATGAGTTGATAATTCGTGAAATCTACATCTAGAAACGAAGAATTTCACTCAACAAAAGAGTATCACATACATGTTTGGAAATTGACTATAATCAATTTAAATTATAAGCGAATAAAAATGAGTGATGAATAAGTAAATAATACTTGTGAATTTCATGAAATGTGAGATAAAAATTATAAAATGATTTGATTAAAAATATTTATAAATTGCCCAACAAGCTTGTCGCAAAGTTGGTAGATAAAAGTATCTCCAATCGTGGTGTAAATTGATATATTGAAAATCACTTTTACATTTTCATTTACTGGTGAATCTAAATTCAAATTTTGCTCCGATGAAAATATCTAAATTCATTTTTTGTTTTGTATATGTAAAAAAAATGTAAATGTAAATATATTTTATACTATAATTGGAGATGCTTTAATTGAGACTAGCTAGCCACCGACAATTTCAATGTTTCTTTACAAGAAAATTATTGATTATTGCAAATTCTGAAAGTATTGAAGGATTCCCATATACAGTAGTAGCTTCCTTCTAATTCTATTCCATCGTGTTATTCAAAATAATTTTCCTATATGTAGCATTAACGAAAGGTCAATTCTTATTTCCATGTCGAAATATTGTAGGGTAAAATGAAAATTGAACATTGAAAAGCTATGCATTTGCAGGTTTTAATATTTAAAGGACACACAAGTTTGGATAAAAAAAAAAAAAAACAATTAGTTACAAGCTTAAATATAAATAAATATTCCTTTTACTCATCGAAGTTAAAAATAAGCAGTGAGGGTAAGAATTACTTTTAAAGTAAATATTTATTTTTTTCTTATTAATAAAACTAAATGGTAAAAGATTTCTTTAAAATAACTTACTTTTTAAGAGCATGTTTTGCTAAGCATAAAGGTGCCCTTGTAAGTAAGTTTAAAAGAAAAGAAAAGATAAAAAATACTCCCCCTTCTTAAAAAAAAAATTAAGTTACTTAAAACTTAAAAGTAATTTATCTGTTTTTCTAAGTTTAACCAAACATGCTTAAACATTGTATTAGACAGAGAGGTGCTTGGTTTTCCGAGTCACAACGGAAGCAATTTCTATTTGGCCGGCCGGCCGGCCGACACTCACTTCTTATTTCACTTATTTTGCCGTGTCTTCATTAAGCAACTTTCCCCATCTTAAGCCTCATTTAATTATTGTTTATAATCTACTTGCAAACTAATATACAGTACAAATGTAACACCTCAGACAATAATCCCTTCAATCCCAATTCACTATGCTGTAAAATATTCAAAATAAATCCATGCCCACGTTCACCCCTCTTTCTTCTTACCAAAAAATTGCTGCCATGCTACGTTTTCCCATGCAGATCCCTCAGTTTTCGAACCTGACCACGTTCATTGTTCATTCCCCTTCTTGCTTCATAACCTAGTCAACTTCACTTGTTTAATATTTTTAACGATTTTGTTTAAAGAATTACAATGTTAAAATAATAAATGCTTAATCCTAAACATGTCCCTTCACATAAATGAAATAATGAAACACAATTTTTAATCAGGATCAATACACACACACATTTTTTTTATTTAAATAACTAATCATTTTAAGAAGATGTCCAACTGCATGTTTGAGTTTTAAATGGATCAAATTACTTATATGAAATTAATAAACTCTATTACTTCCAACTAAAAATTAATTAATGAGTAGTTCAAATATATTAGTTATTTATTATTTCTATTCAATGTGAAATTTACCATTAACACTGATTCATCTTAAATCGCTTCATTTAAAGCTTTAATTAAATTTAATATTGAACTTGTCCCTTTGTGTACAAAAGGGTATCCAAATTTTCAACAAAGATAAAATAAGTACACAAATTTTTAAATGAGTGAAGTACCATGCATGAGACTTGAGTTCAAGACAGTTATTTGTTATAGTGAAAAATGGTACTCATTTTTTTCTTTTATTTTTTTAAACTTAGTTTTCAATATATTTTATACACGTGATGAGTCTATATTTATGGTACCCCGTGTCTTGTCTTCCTCAAGGGTCTAGCTCCATTAGGTGGGCTTTTTTTCCCAACCTTTTTCTCTTTCAAGTTGAATATCTTAGCTCTTAAACCATTCCTGAGACATCAAGATCATTCACCAATGGCTGAGATGAAGCAACAATACAAGAGTGCTGCAATCTACACTCCTTCAAAGGGGAAAAGCACTAGGTTTACAAGAAAATGTGCTTCTCTGGTTAAAGAACAAAGAGCCCGGATTTACATTCTCCGCCGCTGCGCCACCATGCTTCTCTGCTCCTACATTCAAGATGAAGATTAAACCCTAAAACCACCTATACATTCATACGTCTCATAACTATATACATATCTATATGACTATATCCCTATTTTCTTTTTCTTTCTGTTATACTCCAAAAAATTGCCTCACTACAAAAAAAAGGCTCCTACAGCGATTGAATTTGATAGATTGGTCCGATTTGTCTTTATATAGGGTTTCTTTTTAGCAGTCCAAAATATTGGTCTCTTCTGAACACGCCATTTGCAGCAGTTTTTGAACCTTACTGGTGAAATGCCATTAGGGTTGTTTTTTTTACAGGAGAGACCTTTTTTTTGGCTACTAGACGAAGCTTTTTTAACAAACTGGGGCTGAGATGGGCGATCGAAGACGGAACTGAAGTGATTGAGCTAAATTGGTGGCAAAGAAATAACCCTATATACAGTGGAAAGGGCTCTGTAATTGTATGTTTATCAGCAGGTATGTGTTAATTACTCTTTGTTATCTTCCCTCCATTTAAATGCTTTGAATGAGCAGGAATAAGATGAATAAAAAGAAAAAACTGGAGGGTTTTTTAATATTGATGTATTTCCATAATGTTATGATATGTACTTGTGTAATGTACCAAAATAAAAGGGTGACGGTTACACCCCTCTCTAAATAAAAGAATTTTTCTTTATTTATTCACTTCTTACTTATGAATTTTTTTCTATTGATGTTCTTGATTTATTATCGCGAATAGTTTGTCCTTGTACCAATATTGATTTTTGAGTACGTGTTTCTTTGAGTATGTTTTTCGAGTTTATGATTAGTCATGAGTATAGACCCAATCGGATTGAGGAATATGGTAGCCAACAAGCAGAATGATTGTCAAGTCTTACCAACCCGAGCATAGTTACAAAAGCAAGTGATCAAATCTAATGATCTTCCACAGTTTGTAACATAAAATATCCTATTTTCTAATTTGTTGTCAACAAATAAGAAATTTTTAATACTGAAAATTAATTAAAAGACATACAAGAATATTTATGTAATTTGGTGCATTGAGCAAAATTTTCTTTGTCGTAATTTTTTTTTCTGCTTTCTACTGCAGGCGACACAAGTTTTAAATTATTATGAGTACATATTAAATCGTGTAAATTCATATGAATTATGATTTAATTGAGATATTATAAAATAATAATTTTGGACACAGTTCTGTATATAGAATCGAGATTCGATCAAAATCATTATTTCAAGATCCATAAAAGACCAATTTAAACTAGAACTAATTAGTTCAATCTGGTTTCGGCTAAAATTTCACACCCTAACTTCACGAGTTCATTTTCACTATTTTTTGAAGTTTAAACCTTAATTAAAGTCTAAAAATAAACACATAAATCTCAATAGATGGGTTAATAAATTAATAACATCGTTCCTAGTTTGGTCGGTTTGTGAAAATTGAGAGAAAAAGCAAAACAATAACAAGCTTATTTGGTAATGGTTAAAAAACTAATATTTCTTGAAAGGAATCTTGTGATCAAGGAATTAATTATTTGATTCTACAAGATGAGTGCAATTTTAATGTCCTAAGATGGGCAAACCAGCTTTGTCAGCAACATTAAGCTCTGTAAATGTTGTCTAGACATTACAACTCGACCACTTTGCAAAATCAAATTTGACAACGTGAATAAGATTATATTCTCCCAACTTAGACTCTACTTTTGAATTTTTAACAGATTCTATTTATTAAAGATCTCCAAGAGTCAAGCTATTTTTATTCTACTTTGAAGTTATTTTAGTGTTAGAAAGTAATGCTGCTGAGTTTATTCCACAGAAGTTAAAACAGGAGGAGGAGAAATTCCGAATCTATTGTTGATCAGCGCCATTTCTAGTTCAAATAAAAGAGAAAAGATTGCCAAGGAAAAAGAAAGAAATCATTAATTATCTAGAAATGCAGGGCCAATCTCATTAATCTTCAACCCTTCATTAATTAACACATTTTGTTATTGATAATTATTTATAGGAATATTATATTTGCGTGCTTTGAAATGAGAAAAAAAAAATATTTTATCGCACTTTTAGATTTAATATTCTTTTAAAATATGATGGTCAAATAAGTCACGCCCCCCATAACAGGGCTTTTGGAAAAGAAAATTTATTGGAGACAAGATGTGTTAATTAATTTATGTTATAAACAAAAGTGGTACAATGTGCAAAGATTGAGGTCCTTAAATACATTATGGCTCAACCGTTAAAACTACGGTATCCGTATAATTATCCTATATTGAGTCTAATTACAATTATGGAATTACCCCTTTTCAAAAAATAAAAAATAAATTACAATTACCCCATAAATATTTAAATACTCTTTAGTGGTTTTCCTTATCCTTTTTCTTTTATTTCTTAGTTAAAGGTGAGTTGGTCCCTTCAACAAAGATGGCATGTGCTAGACGTGCCAGATTCACGAACTTCCATATCAAAAAGGCCGAGTTGGCCAAGCTTAGGACAACCCAGTTCGAGAAATTTCATTACGGGCTGGGTCAGACAGACTTGCCTTTCGAGGAGAGTAGAGACAAGCTTGGGATTTAGACATGTAGGCTAGTGGCTAGACCACGACTATCGAGTGGGGAAATTATGTTCCTAATTCCCCAAAAGTTAGGGACTAAAGGCCTCAAAAATTTGAATTCAGATTCAAGTGCTACATTTTGATAAAAGTTGAGGACTCAGCTTTTATTTCCCCGCACAAGTATCACTAAACGACAAGGAATACAACTGGTTGAGACCAAATTCCAAGTATATATATAAACCTTATAAAGATGGTCAGGTTAATAGAAATGTCTATCCATGTCACAAAGCAATTAAAATCCCAGATATTAAAATTTGTTCTTGTGAAATCTTGCAATGCAACCACTACTTTAGCTAGTCCAGGAAGATTGGCTAATTTTCTTCCACAGTTTGTAAGTCAAAAACCTCTTATACTCGCCAAGAAATGTGTACTTGAGATCAATGGCTCAAAACCAGCTAGTCAAAGATCATTTGTCGATCCAGTCTTTGAAAAGCAGCAACACGTAGAGAGGGACATTAATGGCAGCAATGATCGTAATTGCTTGGAAAGCCCGCAGTAATCTCCAGATCACCATTTTTGCAGTTGATTTGGTTATTCTAGCTGGTAATTTTGCAAAACCATCAACCCCTACATGTATATAAGGAGTCGGGGGATCCAATTCTTGCGCAATCTGTTTCCTAGCTTTTGATCGTATCGCTGCATTGCGCCTGCAAACAATGAGAACGATCGTGTGTATTTTTTCAGTTAACCAACTCATAAAAACCAAGGAATACATGCAGGCATTTCCAAGCATAAATGAACTCAAGGTAGATAGCACAAGAGAGAGATACCTACCACTCGATCAAGATCCTCTCGCCTGAATATGTTTTTGGGGATTGAGAGGCTTTTTTTAGTAAGGTGCATATTTCCTTCTGCATCCCAAATTGTCTCGTACTCACAATTCTCTTCTTCGTGTTTCTCTTTCATGCCATTAGTAAAGCTGCTAAAGTTAATTAGACTTCTGATATACCTCATTAAATCACCAAACATGCGTAACAGAGTTCCCTGACTTCGTCTAGGGACATTATGATCTAATAAGGCAGCAGAACATTATACCTTCTAAATGGATAAGCAGAAAGATCAGTTATTTTTTCGAGAAAGGAAAATGTGTTTTTGAGGAATGGCACTATGTTAAGGGATAGAATTCCACATCGAATAAAGATGTAAACATAAACCAATTTATAAAGAACTGTGTTACTCCTCTTAACAAGGTTGACCTTTTAAGATAGAACTCCAATTCTTAACATGGTATCAGAGCAAACAGTGACCTCTGTCTAATTTTTTTTTTTCTTCTTCTCAAGCTCGATCCCATGGCCTCACCCAATACTCCTACTAACCCTGCAGGCATCCATAGTCTGGTGACAATCAAGCTCACCAAAGACAACTATCTTCTTTGGAAAACAAAAATCGTCCCCTACTTGCGTGACCAATGTTTATTTGGATATGTTGATGGAACCATATCTGCCCCACCAACAACCATGCCCAACCCCGATAACGCCACATCCACCTCTTCCCCCCCAGAAATTCCTAACCCAAAATTCAACTCCTGGTATGACCAAGACCAAGTTGTCCTCAGTACCTTGGTATCAGAGCCCGTTAAGCTCCAACGAGCAGTCCGATCCTATCAAGACTCCAAAAGTAAGCACACGAATTTCAACATTAGTCTGCTCAGACGTGAACCGCAATTCTTAACATGGTATCAGAGCCCGTTAAGCTCCAACGAGCAATTCGATCCGGTTAAGACTCCAAAAGTGAGCACACGGATTTCAAGATTGGTCTGCTCAAACGAGCCACCATCTTGCGGGGGCATGTTAAGGGATAGAATTCCACATCGAATAAAGATGTAAACATAAACCAATCTATAAAGGATTGTGTTACTCCTCTTAACAAGGTTGACCTTTTAAGATGGAACCCCAATTTTTAAAATACTATAACTCACCTCTGTCATTCGGGAGTCGAAAGCAGCATAGCCAATATCATGATTTTCATCAATCTAATATACTTTGACATTTGCACTTCGCTGAAGCTCATTCAAGTCAAAAATATGTCTCAAACGGCCCAAAGGTTTCTGCCAATTATTAATAAAGCAAATCAAAAACTGAATTCGGACTGAGCGAGAGCCAAAATTTAATGATGATATGCATCAGTCACGAAAAAATGCTTGGATAAGCTTTAAAAAACAGTAGAAATTCGAATAACCTTTTTTTTTCCCTTCTAAATTAGGTTATGGAGATGAGGTTCTTTTGAAATAAGAAAATGGTGAAAATTGAGGATTAGAAAATAAGAACCTGTGAATCGTAAGCATTACTTATGTCAAACTTGAAAAAAAAAAAATGGACGCCCTAAATATTAATCATTGAAGTTAAAAATATTTTAGAATGAAAACTAATAGTACAATCAATAATTTTACTACTAAAAAATATTATCTAATTTAAATCAGGTGCAAACACGGTGACAGCCAATGTATCAATTTTTTAATATTATTTATTTACAAGCAATAAAAAAATAATAAGTCCTTATTTGATCTCATTTTTTTCAAAATATATTTTTCTCTCATGAAATAACATTATACTCAAACCCAAAACTTCTTTTCATTTTTTAACCACAAATTTTTCATCAATCAAATATTCTAAAATGCATTTTTCATCGAAAATGAAATCAAACGGACCCTCAATTAAAGAAAAATTGCACTAAGGCCCTGTTTGATAGCATTCAAATTCCATGGAATTCCATTTTCCCACTTTGGCAT
>CAIGRP010067279.1:0-14154 GCA_903798385.1 Fraxinus cuspidata | reverse complement strand
AACCATATTGTCATATTGTGAATGGGTTGCATAACAATCCTCAAATTAATTTGTACTTGTATGTCGAGTTTGTAAATATAATTTATATGTCGAGGTTTATTCTTTATTTTGTTATACACTTATTTTTAACATCATCCAATTAACGTGCAACGCACGTTTACCCCACTAGTACTAAATAAAAGTGGGAAAATGTGGCTTCAGACCTATCATCATCAATACTAATTATTACAGATATGTATCGAGAAACTCTCCGGCCTAATTGGAACCCATATTGAGTAGCGCATTCACTGGTATACCACTATTATAAAAGATGAGTAATGCTAAATAGCACCAATGGTGCTAAAAAACAGTTTTCGTGTGGGTCCATCACTCCATTGTCTCATTATGCAATGAAGTTGGGATACATTTGAATCATTGGACAAAGCCACTAGTGCTTAGCACCACTGGTGCTACATAGCCTTATTCATTAAAGATATACCACCAGTCGATGATGAGATTCAACTCTATGTATGTGCTGTCTAAATATATCAAGAAGCTAGTATAGAGAAACTTGTATGGAACAAAGAATATTTCCTTTTCTAATATGACAACAAACTAATGAAGCCAAAACATTTAAATGCCAAATAATTCTATCATTGCTAGAAGATCCATACCATATCCTTACATTTAAACCGCCCACTAGGTAAAAGAATAGATCTTTTCCCAGCTTTTGATGATAGAGGTAGTCTAAAGCAACGATTCCTAGAATAGACGGCTGTATCCACGAAAAGCTGGCATTGATTATCAGCAGAGCTTGCATCCTTTGATACTAACAGATTTTTGAATCTTCCATCAGTTTCCTTATAAAGATAAGCCCTTGAACATATCTGACAATGAGGCAGGAAGAGAGTGGTAAGTAATTGGAGCTTGAGGGAAGAAAATAACAACAGAAAGCATCGATACTCATTGCAGTGTCAAAATAGATTGTAATGGTTATCCTAATCACAGAAATAAAAGGACATAGTTAAAATTATTGCATAAATGAAGCACCAGCAATGACACTGAATTTATGTTGAACAATAATAAGATGCCACAGCATAATTGCTGCAAGTGAAAATTACTCCTAATTTGTGACATACCTCAGAAACGAATGCACCAGCATGTGAATTGTCTTTAAAGGCAGCCTTAGGTAAGCGGATGAGTAAATGACGAGAGAACTTTTCTGACAATAAAAAACATAGGCAAAAAAAGGATATAAATTATTAATGAACATCACATGGATAAAGTTAAATTCATGTGTATAGAATCAGATCATCACTCTTATAACCATTTGTCTCTCACTCTTCCAACAAAATAAGGCATTATGGAACGCACAAAAAAATATCTGAAAAGGATTTGCAAATTAGTAAAAGCCGATTTAAATTTATAAATGCAATCAAAAGAAAATAGATTTACAGTTAATTTTCAAAGAAGTCCTGTGAGACATTCAGTAATGTTAATACCGTCCGTAGATGAATCAAGTTCTACTACCCAATCCTTGTTTCCTGTGATGGAATACTTCTCAAGTAGCGCATCAAAGACAAGAGTTAGCAGGAAATCCACCATTTCATCTCCATTTTTGTCAGGATTTTCTCGCTTGTTGAACTCCAAATCAAAATAGAGGTGGCATGGTAACCCCTGAAAGTCGAACATAATTCTCGTAAGTAACATTCAACACAACCCCACCCCACCCCCCACCCAAAAAAAAAAAAGGACACGCACACGCACGCGCACACCAAAAACCCACAAACAAGGAAAGGGAAAAATCCACAGAGATGGAAAAATAAACATAAAGACCTTACCAAAAATTTCCAATAAGGGATCAAAACCGGCAAGAACAACTTAAAGCAAATAACTACACATATTTTAGCCAATGCCACAGTTTTTCACTATGTTTAACAAGATTTTAACACTTTAAATAGAAAATGCAAAGATTGTTACCTCCTGAATAACTTCGTAATGGTGGCGAAATTTAGGATTCATCTCTTTATACCTAAGAAGATCAATATAGCAATAGCAAAC
Source organism: Fraxinus cuspidata (assembly GCA_903798385.1). NCBI lineage: Eukaryota > Viridiplantae > Streptophyta > Magnoliopsida > Lamiales > Oleaceae > Fraxinus > Fraxinus cuspidata. Next base: position 12,114 of record CAIGRP010067279.1, on the reverse strand, counting down.
AAGAAGTTATCAGCATGAGGAATGCATTAAGAAATAATTTTGTTCAAACTGAAAAGACTATTAAGAAACTTACCTTCTCCAAAACTCCTTGTACGTTGAAACAAGAAACCTTCTCTGGCCGTTCATATGATCCTGAAAACTAAAAACACGTGCATTTGAACGCTCTTTAGCGTACTTCATCGCTTCATCCTGCCTTGGAAAGGTAGCCCAAAATTCCTCTCTAAAACGAGCATAAAACAAAATTAATAATTCACTAAGTTCACATTAAACACAACAGAATTAAAATCACTAAAAAATTAAACTACCTCAGTTTAATTTGTTCCGAGAGATCAACACGTATTTCGTGCAACAGTCGCAGCAATCGAGCAGGCCGCTTTGGAGGCACGCCTTGAGGTGAACCATAAAACACCATCGGAGAGAACTGTTTGTCATTGCCCGGAATGTTACAATTTATTGTCGTCGCAGTTTCGGAAAATGAAGATTTTTCTTGTTTTGGTGAAGATTCTTGATTCAATTTTCGCTTTTCCTTTTTTCTTTCTCTGATTGCAGATTCTGAAACATATAAAAACAAAACAATCTATTAACTCAATTTCCAGATTATATGACCAAAATCAGCAAAAAAGCATTGAACTTTTTGTACATACGCGGAGGAGAGAGACCGCATTTGAAGCACTGGAACAGGCGTTCTACATCGTCCATGTAGTTTTTGAATATTCCAGCGAAGGGAGTGTCGTGCAATTTGCATACGCTATCCTTGGTTGTGCTCTCGAACGGAGTTTTTCTTTTTTTTTTTTGAAAATTGCCATGGAGGGCGTACACTTTCTGGAAATTGTTTTTACGTGGAGTAAGTGATGATGGGTTACGAGAAATATAATTTTAGCCCCCATTTTCTTGCCAAAAATGCATTTTGAACAATGATTTGATGAAAAATACATGATTGAAAATAAGAGAAAAAAATTTATTTTAGAAATAATGGAAATCAAATAAGGGCTAAATATGTTTTAGGTTTTACGGTTAAAAGCAATACTTTGGATATGAAAATTTGTGGAATCGAAAATTTTTGCTCCTCTTTGTATTTATGCTGTCCACAATCTTCTTCGTGATTGTCAGTACCATGAAGTTGGTCGACTCCCATTGTAATGAGTTAGAATGGGGATCCAACCAAAATAAAGCATTTTTTTTTTTTTTATAAAGCTAACGAGTTGTTCAATAACTTCAATCCAAATTAGCCCGATTGATCGAACATGCTAGTTGGAAAGGAATTATTATCTAAGGAAATAATTGTCACAACCATCAAGCTTGGATGAGTAATCAAGGGTTATGTTGCTTGCAATTTTGAATTATTTGATTGACTTGACCGAGTTAACTTTTCCCATTTTGGAAATAGCCAATTGAGGGTCTAAGCACTCCTTTCGAACTCAATTTTTTTTTCTCAAACTAGCACTATTACTTTTAATTCTGTTATTACGTGAATATAAAATGACTATTACAGAAATTCTACATGGCCAAAATGAAACGTTAATGGATTAATACGTGGATAAACTTTTCTTTTCTTTCATATGTATTTAATTTCTTAAATCTTATGTAAGGCACTGTTTGACAATATTTTTTGGGGAAGACTGCCGGAGATGCTATGACACAGATGTCTGGAACATTTTCCTTCAGTATAAATTCTGAACTTGACATGTACGTTACTTTTTTTTTAAGTCCAATACTGCGTACCAAACATTCCTATGACGCTACTTTCAGATAAGCTAACACACACTAGATTCACAATTCTTCTTTTATTTGGCATACAAATGGGATGATTGCAAGAAAGGGACACAGTCGCATGCCTATTTACTCGGACAATCCAACGAATATAATTGGCCTCATTTTGGTAAACAAGTGAGGATTCTTACTTCTCTCTGTAATTGAATAAATTCCTGCTTAAGATTGGGATGAGCTCAGTAAAAAGTAATTTTATCCAATGTACTGTGTCTATTTTCAGGTAAAAAACTTGATCTTCTACCATCCTGAAGATGAAACCCCCATCAAAGATATGCCTATCAGGAGAATTCCTTCCATTTTTCGCCAGCCTCGTGTAGATCCCACGAGAGAATGTGACAGCTCGTCGATGCATAAATGTCCTACTCTTCATCAAAGATTCTTCCATAAAAACATTTGGTTGTGTCAGCATCAGCTATAGGAAGATGAACTATGCAAACATTCAAATCAATGTTAGCTTTTTCCATTAAAAAAGCACCACTTAGATCCTCCAAAAGTTTGAAGGGTCAAATGTATTTTGATCGAATATGTGCGCTCCCCGTGTTTTGGATCTTCACGTAACGGGCAATATTATGGTTATCAATAAATAATGTGCATGATTTTATATCTAAGACTGGATTTTGCCCATAAATTTTTTTCCATTTTTAGCAGAGTTAGTCTAATAAATTTGATCGGTACTGGAAGAGCTGCCATCTTTCAATAAAGAGAGATATTTTTATGTCATGGCTTGTCTCTCTCCACGAGGGGTCAATATAAGGCAAAAAAGGCAACTCATTTTTGTATCTTTTTGTTTGTTTAGAATTCGATTATTGCCCAATCATGCCAGCTGGGTAGCAGTAAACAACAAATGTAGCAGCCAGCAAGTTTTTAATTTAGAATTGGAGAAAAGGAGAGGAACGAAAGGAACCTTTATTTGAAAGATACAGATAAAATGCCTAATTCAAATTCATTAAAAATAATAGATCATTTTTTTCGCCCCTTTCCCATCCGTGCATCATCTAACATTCCTCCATCACGCAAGAACCTTTCAAGAAACACGACAATAAAAGGCAACTATTTAAATCTCTAAAGAGGCGTGAATCGGAAAAAGATTGGTATAAATAGAATTAAAGTTATTAAATTATGAGGATTATAAATGAATGCCCATGTTTGGTACACGTTCTTTCGAAATTCATTTTCAATCACACATTTTTCAATAAAATAATATTTACATCACATCAATAATTTTTCCTTACTTTTTAACAACATATTTCTCTTCATATCACTATTTAAAATACATTTTTCTTAGATAATATATATCAAACACACTCATAATAATTCTTGTTGCAACCTAAGGATAAAACAAAGGAAAATGCTATTCTTGTTTACATAATGGGTGCCGCGCAGGCTTCCCCCAATAGGGGTCGTCATTTGTCCATTATGCCAGCCCTTATGTAAAGCCATGTACCCCTAGCATAACTCCATTATTGTTTGGCACACATTCTTTAAAAATATTTTTTTCAAAATATATTTTCAATCACACATTCTTCAATAAAATAATATTTTTCATCACATCAATAACTTTTCCTTACTTTTTAACAACATATTTCTCTTCATATCACTATTTAAAATACATTTTTCTTAGATAATATCCATCAAACACACTCATAATAATTCTTGTTGCAACCTAAGGATAAAACAAAGGAAAATGCTATTCTTGTTTACATAATGGGTGCCGCGCAGGCTTCCCCCAATAGGGGTCGTCATTTGTCCATTATGACAGCTATTATGTAAAGCCATGTACCCCTAGCATAACTCCATTAACAAAGATCAAAGGTCTCACTCTCAAACATCCTAGAAAACTCATTTATGAATTAAATCCTAGTTTTCAACAAATAACACATGAATTGGGATCCTCCTCCACACTCCTAGCAAAATATGGAGGTGGTGGATGTTGATAATATGGATGATAGGGCATTGGCACAACAACTTCTTGTTTTGGACCGTCTTTTTTCTTGTCATCTCCTTTCTTGCCTTCCTCTTTTTTGGGTTCTTCCTTTTTCTTCTCAGGCTCTTTTGCCGGCCCGACCGACACAATTTCTGTACCACAGAGCTTCCTCAGTTTGGCCACCACCTTAACCGGATCTATGTCTCCGGTTATTGTCAGCTTCTTGTCCTTCGGATCCATGGCAATAGATTCAACCCCTGGAAATTTAAGAAAAGGGAACTTATTAATTTTTGTGGGATTTTCTGTTTTGATGATTTAAGATCTGGATTTTCTTGAAATCTACGAATCAAATAACTCTTTCACTCGTAAAGCCCGTTTCATTCATATACCGTACTGAAAAGGACCAGAAGATGATTACCTGAGAGGCCAGAGACTGTTTTCATCGCTTTTTGCTTGATTCTCTCATCGACAAATTCCAATTTCAACACAACTTTCTGTAATTAGCATAACAAAAAAGCAAAAGATCTAAATTAGGAAACGTTCACCATAATTCAAGATTTATAATTATGCTCAAAACAACATTAATTAAATGATTAAGCATAAACAAAATACAGAGAGATCTAAATTAGGAAAAGCCCACAAAATTTCATCCATGAAAATATAATTAAAACTGATTATGATTAATCAACACTAACTAAATGATTTTAGCATAGATATTCATAAACAAGAACTTAATATTCTTTGATTTTCCTGCATGAAGATTGACTGAGGAATAAATAAGATCCATCAAAAGTATTTAAGAATAATCAGACGTCAGGAAAAAAAGTTTAAGAAAAAAAAACTTTTTCAACCTCATAAAAATTATGTTCAAGAATCAGAATCTAAACAAAAGCAAATGAAAATTTACCTGCATCCTTGTTTTCTGAAACTTCGAGATCTGAGTTTTAAAAAAAAAATCTTGAAAAAAGTTGCAGACAAAAGCTGGCTTAATAAGGAGGAAAAAGAATAAAGAATATTTAATCAATGTAGATGAATCCAAGAAAACAAGGGCTGTGTTACGAACTTCCTTAACTGAGTTTGGAGCCGATTTATAGCAAGGTTAGGACACCAACAGAGTCAACGCGAGTCAAGGTCATAGGTCCGCGGTCAATATTTTCGTTCTACGTTTTTGAAGCCTGATATGATGTCGCAAGGAAGATTCGTCAAATTCGTGACATCGATCTTTTCATTTCAAACAAATTGCACCACCAGTCCTCAACTTATTTCATTAAAAGTTTGGTCTTCATTACAATAAAAAATATGATAAAAGAATATTTGATAAATTAATAATTACGCCTAAAAAATCTTTGATCCTGACTTGAGTCAGTTTACTAAATTAACAACCTCATTAAACACATAAGATAATAATTTTTTTTTTATTCTTTAAAACCCAACGAATATATAAAATAATAAATACTTAATTCATAAAAGTTCATACTAATACAATTAACAGACTTAATTTGACAATATTTTCTTCAATTAGTCTCTTGTTCAAAATATGCATTTAAAGTCTCTTGCTTTTTTTCTTTGCGCCCGAACCAAACTCAGCTTCATTCTTAATTTTTTGCAATGCACGTACTATATTTAGCATATTTGTTTCATTTTGTACAAATTAATTATTTAAGGTTACGACTGTTTGAAATGCCTCGTTTGAAGAAAAAATTGGTAAAACACAATTATCATATGGATTGTAATCATCATTGATAGGTGTATTGAGTATCTCTTGAATAATATTTTCATTAGTATGAAATTTTATCACCACTTCACTTTCTTTAAAATAGTGTAAAAGGTGTTCGACATGCATCACATTTCTATAACGTAGACAAAAAATAGCTTCACACAATCCATTGATTTCTTCATTTCACTAACTTTTGGTTCAATAATAATATCTTTCATTGATTGAATATTGTAGATTTTTTTAACTCATTTCAAATGAAACAATATAGTAGAAAAAAGGTATGAAATTTGGAATGATTTGGATCTTAAGTTAAGATTAATTACTATAGAAATTTTATTTCATGTTTACATGAAATGATTTGAACGATTAGTATTTCAAGATATTAAATTTTGAAGTCATGTACATTAATGTTTCCTCTTTAATGTATTTATGTGGGTGCCTTTTGTGTGTGCTACAAGTTATAAAAATATAAAACACTCTATAAATTAATAAATAGTCATTTATCGATAAATTAATAAATTATTCATTTATCGATGAATTAATAACTCCTTAAAAATAATAATTTGTTCTCAATCCCTACAATATTATGTTATAGAGGTTTTACTGTATTTCAAAATATATTTTTTTCACTTATTTTCAATCACACATTTTTCGATAAAATAATATTACATGCAAGCTCAAAATTTTTCCATACTTTATACCTACACATTATCCATCAAAATACTATTTCAAAATACATTTTAGACAAAAAAAGGGTTCAAACAAGCTCATAGTTCTATAATGCTAGAATTTTGCTTCACAATTTGATACTTTGTTATGAAAATTTGAATCAAAGCTTGTTTGTTTGAAGAGACTTGTTGACAAGTTAACAAAGATTTAGCCCCCGTTCGAAAAGAATTTATAATCAATTTAATTTATAAGTAGATAAAAATAATTTGTGGATAACACTTATAGATCAATTAAAATATTTAATTGAAAATGAAGTTTGACATTCTATAAATTGATTTATAAAGTTTTCAAAAGGAGGACTAGATTATTTCGGTAATTGTAGGATGATTATGCAATTATAATAAAAAGTCAGGGATCATATTAATCTTTTAAAACTCATGGACAACTTATATTAATACATTAGACTGAGGACAAAGGTTCCAATTTCCCCATTCTTTTGATTGAATCGACGGCTATTCATTCTTCAAGAAAGTGAAATGTGGGCCACGGTTGTGTTAAATTATTTTTTGTTTATATTTTTTAATTTCACGTGCAAAAAGGTGAAAATTGAGAGCACACATGGAACAATGGGACATGGGGCTGTTACTTGCACGATACGTGTGTAGGAACTATTAGTCAACATTATAGAAAAGTAGAATTTCAAAGGCAATTGGAAAGTAGAATTTCAAAGGCAATTGGGACTTTTTCTCTATTATTGAACTTGAATTTTACGAAAAAAGCTTTACTTCTTTTGTTCTTTTACGAATTTCGACCTTGATTGATTTTTGAATATTTGATCATCACTTCTATCTTATCCCCCTTTATTAACAAACATTATTTAAAAATTCTTTTTTTTACATACTCATTATTAATACATTTGAACAATAAAATATTATGCACGTAAGATTACTTTTTTTCTACTTTTTAATCGCACATTCTTCTAAAAATCATTATTCAAAATATTATTTTTGCATCAAACAGGGGACTTACATTCCTTTTTAATCGCATAATTAAAAAAATCTTATTCTCTTAACTTTCTTTACTTCTAAAACCACACATTCACCAAAAAATTACTTATCAAAATTTTTTTATCGAACAAGAACGATAGGTGGATTAAAGTTGATAATAGGAGACTTTTTTCAAGAATAATGTCATTTGAGAGTAGATTCCACGCTTATTCGTCAATAGCCTATGTGATGATTAGATAACTGTCACATTCTTCTATAAATTTGTAATACATTCGAATTCATTCTCTGTCATACGAACTATTGATGGGTAAACAGTGTTACTGAAATATATGCTTATGTAAGATTATGGTAGCGAATACAGTTGTTGTGTCTTCTTTTGTCTATTTTTATTCACCGAATAGGTTGAGAGATCAATTCGCAGTAACATCTTGTAACTACGTAGCATTACGTTGAATGAAAAGTTGCGCCATTAATCTCCGACTCATAATTCAAGAGGTAAAGTAGTTTTTAACCTTTAAAATGTGGACAAGTTGATGTTTAATAAAAACATTATTGTTGCACTCATCCTATCATAGACCTTATACCCTTCCGAATTTTCATAAAAATCTTCACGTGTCTAACTTTTTGAAATTAGATTTTATTTCTTGGCTTTTGAGCTAGTGCCTAGAAATTTGAAATTAGGCCGATTTTGTAAAGTCGTGCTTGCATCTAAAATTTTTAGATGTTGATTGAACTCTAAAAGTTAAGTCCTTAAATCGAAGTGTGCAAGCACTTGATCCAAATTAATCAACACATTCGTAAAAAAAAGTTCATTTCTTTTTTCTTAAAGATCATCGCGTCTATATGATTTCCAAAATTAATCCTTACGAAATTTTAGTGGGATTCGAGAATAAATTGGATTCTCAACTAAATTTTAGTTTAAGGTTTGGAAGGGATTTGATTCGGATTCTTTCTAAAAATTTTCTTGAACGCTAATTAGTATGAGATTTAGCTAGAGACAGATTTTAGTTTGATTTGGAATTATTCATAATGAAACCGCTAAAATTTCCAATATAATGGAGATACATATTTTTATCAAAAAAATTAAAAATAAAACATGGTAGGCTGGAGGGAGGAAAGAATGACTTTGACCACAAACTCTTAGGGTCAAGGGAACTTTTAATTCTCCTTTCTGCCATTAAAATGGTTTCAAAATATTACAAATGCAACAGAATTTATTTTTTTTTGTGTTCGTTTTGACTTTGAACCATACCTTATCCAGCGATGTAAAAATAACAATTTTTTCAACAAGTTAAAATATAAATAAATCCATCTAAAATTCTCGACACGAGTTTAAATTGAAAGTTTTTTAAACACATGTATTATAATACATTAGCCTCAAATTCTCAATACAAGCTGAAAACAAGACCAAAACTATGAGGTCATCAGATAGAAAATATCGATAACAATAGCATTAGCAACATTAATTCTTGCATTATAGAATTAAAAAAAAATAGAAAAATGAGCGGAAAAATATAATGCTATGTAACTCCTCAGATGTAAACAAAAAAATAAGTGAACAGTTGAAACCATTAATATACCCAAATATCACAAAACAAAAGGTTTAGGACTGAAGTTGCCAAAATATTAGATTTGTGACTGCTTGTTACATATTCAATAGATTGAAGACTCCTTTGTAGTTTTTCCTTTTAAAATTAACCTCTTCAAATATTCTAAACATTTAGTCCTTGTTTGTTTCAACTGAAAAGTTATATTAAAATGTAAGTTAAAATTAATTATTAATTTTAACAACACATTTCATCAACTTTTATCAAAATCTATTAAAAATCATTTTTTATCTAAACCAAACAAGGCTTATAAAAACAAAAACTTATCTAAATAAATTTAAGGCTAATTCGACATTGACTTTTGAAAGATTTAAATAAGCTTTTAAGATCAAAAAATTGTTCAAAAGATGCTTTCGGACCCGTTTGATTAATTTTATAAAAAAAATGTATTATATTTAAAAGAGTTTTTAAATGTAGTGACCCAATGTGGCTTCCGAAAGAGAGAGCTCCATTAGGAACTAGTTTCTAAATTAAAGGTCCATTTGATACGAATTTTGCTTTTACTTTTTATAAAAAAAAATTTGGAGGAAACTAACTAATTTTTTTTTGGAATTTTTTTTTTTTAAAATTCTTATCCTGTAAGTGCTTTTAGATGAATCCATATTGGATTAGTTTATTCTAAAAGTTTTTATAACTAAACGAAACACTTTCATAAAATTAGTCAATTGACTTTAAAAGCAGCTTTTAGATCTCAAAAACTCATTTTGACTTTTTAAAAGTCATGGCAAACGGCTCCTAAAATAGTTTCCTTAGAAAGTTTTTATACGAGAAACAGAAGCCTTATTAAACGAGCTTTTAATAGCTTAATGTGTGTTTAGTTTGTGGTTTACAAACTATTTTTAAATTTGCAAAATGCTAAAACTTTTTTGGTAGAGTATTTTGAATATACGTTATTGAAAATAATGTTAAACTTAGAACAAAAAAAATTCAAAATGACATTTTGAGTGTTCCAGTGAAAACTCTTAATAGACTTGAAACTTGGGAATTAAGCCCCTGTTTGATAATTATTATTTCAAAACTTTTTATTGCACGTACTTATTTTCAATTATAAATTCACACAATAAAATATTCTACACATAAAATAAAAAATTTTCCCACTTTTTTTAATCATATATTCTCAAAAAATTCATTATTCAAAATTTTGTTTTTTGCCAAATAATGGCCATCAATTATGGCTAAGTGCTTAAATATATTTTTATTTAAATAAAAATCTATAAAAATAAAAATTTGATAAATACAAAAAATAAATTTTAAAATTGAATTTTAAAAAGTTTATTTAAATGAATACACCTAAAACTTTTAACATTAATTTTTATTTTTTATTTCTTCCATTTAGTCAACTCAATTATATATATTTTGATAATATTTTAAAGTAAAATTGAATAATTTTATCGAATAATCAAATTTCATGCAATAAAACAATTTCTCTAAATTCTAAGCCTAACGTGTTTTTTAATTTTATGTTTTGAAAAATATTTTTTCAAAATGACTAATCAATCTCTTTTTTAACTATTTTAAAATAGACTATAAAAATAGAAATCTCAAAATTGAAACATAAACCAAATGGAATGTTACATTTCTCAACCAAAGAAGTTAAAGGGGGTCAACTAGTAAATAGGCAATAGTTCAAGGGGACAAAGCAGGAAATGAAAAAGTGGTAGGAATATAGCCCGTCCCGTTTGTTGTAGATTAAAATCAGATTTTTAGTAGATTTTGATAAAAGTTGATGAAATTTGTGGTTGAAAAATTGTGAATTAGCATGAAATGTGATTAAAATTAATTGCTTGAAATTAAAATTAAATTCTAAATTTGTACTATGTCGTATGCGTTATGGACTGGACTGTTGAATCCTGGTAACAAACGTGGCACAATTCTATTGCAGTTACCAAAATATAGCCGCAAAAGCTTATCGAAAGTCGAAAACCAGTGACCTAAAAATTTTCGTGAAAAAATTACCAGTTTAACAATAAAGCAGAACAAGGGGAGAGCAACCACACAGTCACAGTGAAATCACACACACACAAAAGCAGTGTATGGTGTCATTGAACCCGAACCCACCGGAAGGCTTTTACTTGGATCCGGCGGGTATGGCTCTTCCGAACCTCGGGTCGTTTTCTCCTATAGCCGGAGCTTCAACCTCCAACGGGTCCGACGACCCGAATAAGAAGGTCCGAAAGCCCTACACCATTACCAAGTCGCGGGAGAGCTGGACTGACCCCGAGCACGACAAGTTCCTCGAAGCCCTCCAGCTGTGAGTCCAAACTTGAAAGTTTTACGTTTAGAATTTAAACGCGCAAATTCATTGTTTGAAAATACTGGTTTTGGGGTTAATTTCAACCATGATGCCAATTGGTTGGTAGGTTAGGTTATTTTGGGGTTATTGGGTTTTGAATTTTTTGTGTGGATTGAATTTTAAATTGAGACAATTCAGCAATACAAAATGTACTTCCTAATCACACTGAGTAAGCCTCTTTTTGAATTGGAACGTTCATTCTTTTAATGCCATCATTATAGCCACCCAAATTGAGATGACTGGAAGGGATTTCACTCTTTTCGTGGGAAAGTTTATATGCTTCCAGCCTTGGTGTTGACGTGTATAGCTAAATGGAGATGTATTATTAAGTTATAAAATATTATAACAGGTGTAACAGATTAATAGATCCAGGGCAGCATGCATGTTGCCGCCTATGTTTTAGTTGTACTATCTGTATTAGATTGCTGTCTTGCAATTTATGGGCTTATTCTCTGTTATTATGATACAGCTTTGATCGTGATTGGAAAAAGATCGAAGCATTTGTTGGATCGAAGACAGTCATTCAGGTATTATTGTTGATTGATTACCTTTTACTGAATAGTAGCCATCGCTGTTTCTTTAAGCATTTAGCTGGTGCATGCACATCGCATGGTATATGTGACATGGTTGCTGCATCTCTTATTTCTATGATTTAACTCCTCTGTCGTTTGAATGCGAAATCAACACGGTGCATTGGTTTTTTTCAGTCGAAAGCTTCTATGATTGAGGAAGATTTTTACTTTCACTGGGTCCTTTTTAACTTTTGATTGTTTTGAACATGAAATTTTATCTAAGGAATTGATATGATGTCAAGTTAAAAGATTTTATTTAACTTAAATCTTCCTGTCAGATTTCCTACCTGAATGACTCCAACTTTTATGCAATCGTGGCAACAAAAACTGTCCTCACTTTCAACCTAATTAACAAGACGTTTTGTTGTTTATAACCTGTCTTGAGGAATGTTCATTCATAGCGACTGATTCTGGAGAATGTCTTCATAATACTTTAACTACAGTTGCTTTGTAGCATATTTTTATTTTTATAAATTTACCCCTTATTTTAAAGTTCATTTTGTATGAAAAAGAAGTATCATAATGGCTAATTTTGGGCTTATATATATATATATA
>CAIGRP010067277.1:0-11645 GCA_903798385.1 Fraxinus cuspidata | reverse complement strand
TTCAACATTTTCACATTATATATATATTTCATAAAAAAAGTTTATATATATTTCTTACAATTTTAATTTTTTCTTTAATCATATCAATTTCCTCAATTACTTTAAAAACAATATTAGTACTTCAAAAAAACTAAAAATATCATTCATCCGATACATAAGATGTGCATGCGCTTTGTAACGCCACAATATCTATTGTTTTTTTTATACTATTATTTTATTTTTTTCCAAAAAAATAGACTTGAAGTGTTACCAACAAAATAAATTTTCTATATCTATTTTAAGCAGAAATTCACCTTTATCCAAATTTTGTGATTTGATCGATAAATCGATAATGTTAAACCAACAATTTACATACTACGATTTCAAATTATAAATTTAAAATTGAACATAAAATGTCAAATGAGCGAATACTAAAAAAAATTAAGATAATGTGCAAAAATCTTAACATAAAGATGGCGACCACAAGCATCACTCGATCAATCTTCTATTATTTCCATAAAATTTACTTGGCGAGAACAAGCATCACTCAATCAATCTTCTACACGACCCGTTCTAATCTGAAAATTTATTGTAAGAGTGAGTATTTTGAATATACTCAGTAAAAATACGTGCATATTCTTATTTAACATGATATAATATAAAATGACACAACATACCGACACACTTAGATTTAGAGCAAACTGGTCGCGATAACCAATAGCTCAAGAAATTTATTAAGAAATCCTATATCCCGTAGGATTTACATATTTGACCAAACGATTATTCTCGGATTTAACATATAAATCGACCGATGGCCTTAAAGCATTTTATGCCAAATTATATAAATATCAAGAAATAAAAATTTACCACTTTGCACTATGTATTCTTACCTAAATTGACACCAAAGAAATTCTGAAATATAGTTTGTAAAATAAAATGATATTCCTTTTCAAAAGTATGCGTGTGAGTAAACGTGTGAAATAACAATTTCTATGCGGGTAAAGGAAAAACTTCTCACCTCAATACCTATATATTCACTTTACACCTAGGACACATAACTCTAGGAATTGAAATGTATTTTTGATGTTAATAAGGTTTAATGGATTAATTACTATATCATTATCCTTGATTAATAACTTTAATGGATTTTAAATTATTAAATTTCAAGTACGGTTTTATTTCCCCATGTAACCATACATATTCCTTTATATGTGTGTATTGGAAATAACACTTTTTTATTAGAATAACTCAGACATAATTGTTCGAAATCATTTTTTTCTTATTCCAAATTATTTTTATTTAAATACGAGCTACAAAAGGAGTATAATATTTGATATCTTTCATCAATTACTATAATTCTTAAATATTCGACCCAAACCAAATTTATGATAAATTCTAAAAAAATACACGTAAGGAAATAAATCATTTATGCAAATAAGTTAGTCGAGTTTATCACTTTAACTTTTGGACTTTAGTGTGACGACAAGGCTAGACATGAACTATTTCATTTGCTAAATGATCAACACTAAATTTAAGCCCTTATGAAAATAGTAAGAAAATTCGGGGTGTTACACGCATGCTTACTGTTGATCCTAAAAAATGAATCAACAGATGTCAGGCCCACTTACGCCACGTCAACCACGATTTCGGCGCGTTTTTCTATCGGAATAACGACGATAATAGGGAAGAACTGAACGCATGAGGTGTTTTACGGCACAAGACAAAAATATTTTCGAGCTCCGACGGGTGGAACAAGAACAATCGCACTAACAAGGATTGTCAAAGTGAAATCCAACCAATACATGTAACATCCAACAGAAATATGTCGAAGGATAGATGAAATGTTCGTGTCTTGTTCTTTTCAAAGTTCAAGTGTATAGTATGAATATATGATTGTTCCTTTCTTAATCAATTATCCAACCCCTTTTCAATTACAAAGATGATCTGCTTATACTATCCTGACCGACGTGGTAACCGTTGAATCTAAACCACGTGGCCTCATCTCCCTTACTAAGGCTTCACATTATTGTCTATTCATACAATAAATGCATTGATAAGGGGTCAGCCGCCCTATACAATTGGCTGACATATTGACAAACTTTATTACATGTGTTACATCAATCACTTCTGAGAGATCTCCGAATCTAATATTAGAAACAACTTCGGCATCTTGAACTTTGGATGAACTTGAGAGCCTCGGATAAGTCCTTGGAGGTGGTTCTCCAAAAGGAAGAACCTCGACACTTATCTACTTCTTCATCAGCACGCCAGCTATCGCCTCAGCTTAGGGTTTGTTCCACCAAGCACCTTGTCCATCTAGCAAGGGTTTCAATTCGCTGTCCTTGCTTCAACCTTGTGAACCTTCATGCTGCTTTCGGCCACGTGGGTCTGTCTGCCACATGTCCGTCTACGTGGCAACTTCTCGTGGAGTCTCAGATTGGAGGAGTAACAGTAATCCCCCAAGTCAATGCACATTTATTTATGTAATGCATGGACTTCATGTGTAAAAGAAGAAAAAAAGCAAGGGATAGTTATTCTTACTGTTATTCAAGCGAGGCACGTCTGACTGGTTTGGGTGGTTCGACGGATGTCCCTGATCCAAGGTGGGGTACTTGGCAAACATCAACTTTTTTGACCTTTCTTATAAGAGGTAACTTATCGTAGTATGGCTTTAGACGCTTCTTCTCCTAAGCTTTTTCATACGCCGAGGCCTCCATCCATGTGTCCGAGGTCCTTATGCATATCTGAGGTTCATACACACTTTTGAAGCATATGAGAGGGTCTGATGCCATAAATTAAAATTTATTTGCTAATAATGAGGGAACTTATTAGTTTGCATGACTTTGACGGACACAAGGCGCCTCTAATTATGGTGCCTCAATGATTTGATTGGGTGGCACGTTTTCAAGAAAAGACAGTTGAAATGGTACAACTTCCAATACCCGCAACGGGGTGTCGCATTTAATGCGTAATGATGGCTGCCTCCCGAATTTTGTGCAAATTCCAAATGTGAGGGAGCGTATGGTACCAACGTTCACATCTAGGCCATAGAAGACGCTTCCAGATGCGGTGGGTGGTTCAGATTAAACTTCCATATCAATGGTTGGATTTCCCGGATCGAGATCCAAAGGTGGGGATACTTGTGTCAACCTATAAAAAGTATGAGTTTTTCAAATAAGTTTTTTCCATTTTTGGGCAAATATTTTGTCTTCTTGGTTTTTTGAAACTTCTAAATCTCGTGTCTTCTCAAACCTTCAAGTCTCTTGTTCTTGAATTTCTTCTAAGTATTCTTCCCGCTTGTTAACTTTTTCCTCTTTCCTCCATTGCTTTCGTGGATTTGAATGTTCTTCTTTCTTCATTTCTATTGGGCAATCCGTAAGTATCGACTTGTTTTGCTAGTTTTTACTTTGTGCCATTTTGAATTAATCCTGTAAATCAATGGCTTCTTCTAAACCTACCGGGGGAAGACGTGAGTATTTGTAAGCTAGCAAACAAAATGAGATTCTCAATTATGAATACGGCCGACGTCGTCAGAGCTGTCGGGCTGGACGAGATGCCTCCGTTTCTGGGAGTAGTGATTGGGGGGGATGAAATAGCCTGGGGGCAGCTAAGATTCCTTCATCTGCGAACCCTTCACATCTAGCCAACCTTGGGGGAAAATACAGAATTCCTTATGACATCGAACTTCTATCCCCATCCCCCAACGAGCGAGCCTGTTACCCTAGGCCAGGGTGCGTCGCCATCAGCGAACACCTACTAAAAGCTGGGATCCGGTTGCCAATCCACCCCTTCTTCCGAGCCGTTCTTAGGCTCTATGGGTTGGCCCCCACGCAATTCGTACGTAATGCATGGGCTCAACTAGTGGGGTCCTACTTCCTCTAGAAAGAGGCCTCACTAGATGAAGACATGCCACTGCACGTTTTCCAGACCGTTTACCAACCTAGGTCTCTATGAAAAAAGGGTTCCAAGGGGTGGTACTCATTGTGCCCTTGGGGATCACACTCTCCTTTCCTCCTAGGTCTGTCAACCTCCATCAAGGGGTGGAAGGAAATCTGGTTTTGGGTCAAAGAAAAATGGCAAGAGTGTGAGAACGACCTCGTCCCCTATGTTAAATTCCAACTTCCTACTCCGATGCCCGTGAGTTCATTTGTTCTCTTTTGGTTTTCAAGCTGACGAAGTCTGATACTTACCATTTCTCATTTTTTTTGTAGGGTCGATCGAGCGATTCAGTTTTACTGAGTGTGACTGGGACACTCTTACTGAGGTGTACAAGAGGCCTTCTGACATTCGTGATTTCAATCGTTTGATCCAATCAACTCGTTTCTTTGAAGATTTTAACTTAATGACAAGAAGGGGTAAGATGTTCTTGTTTGTTTTTTCTCGGCGTTGTTTACTTAGCTTTCAGCTAACCTCTCATTTCTTGTATGTTTGCAGAGAACTTCAACAAAAGGAAGCACCCCACTCCTGACATGGCCACCATCCTCGCAGCCACATCCACCTTGGGGAAATGGATGAAACCCTTATCTGATTGAGGAAAACATGTAAGGGATAAAATTGAGCGGGTCAGTAAGGAAGCTGCCCCTCAGTCGTAGGGACGACCCCCTATTGCTGATAAGGGGAGAAAGGTCATGGAGGAAAAACCTGAGAAAAGGTTTAGAATTCCGACCCCCAATGGTGCGGGCGGTTCGACGGACGACCCTCATCCCAGCTCTGAGATCCCGCTAGGGAAAAACTCCTGGGCAATTCGATGGCTACTACCATGGAGGGGGAGGGGGTAAAAAAGGCAATCTGACGTGGAGCCTTTGGGGCAAGGCATCGCCAAAAAGACCAAGTCCAGTGACTCCACGATTTCTGAGGCTCCTAGGCCGAAGGAAGCGCTGGCTTCTCGTCCTGATGAGTTAGAGCCTAAAGCCCTAGCCCTCCTCTCGCCAGAGGTCCAGACCGCCACCTCAACTTTCCACCGCTACTGGATAGATAAGTGACAGACTTATGTGGAGAAAAATGATGCAGTTGATATTTTTGCCACTATGGTGGCCCAGTCTATGAGGTCGTTTGGCATGGTCATTGAGGCGGAAGCCCTTTTTAAAAGCCTTCAAAGCAAAAATCGTGGATTGCCACTAAGGCTTCCCAAGCTGAGGAGGCCGCCAACAAGTCTAAGGCCGAGACTAAGGCCTTGAAGAAAATTTTTGATGAAGAGTCGGTGAAGTTCGTTTCTGCATTAGCAGAGAATGATACGTTGAAGAAAGAAGTTCATCTATCTCAAAGCGAGGTTGCCTATTTGACGAAGCAAGTGGAGACTTCTGACGCTCATCAAAAGTTGGCGGTGGAGGACTTGGAGAAGGCCAACGAAGAAAATTCTACTTTGAGCTGACCTCCCAAGTGATCTGTTTAATAGAAGAAGTGGAAACTGTCCGAAGCTGTCGAACAAGCAACTAAGGATGCTGAGAAGAACTTCCTGGCCAACTTCCACTTATCTAAAGACTACAAAAGTTTTGGGAAGTACTGAAGAAGGTATGCTTACGTTGAGATGATTGAGTCGCTGGAAGTGAATTCACAGGACGTCAACACTTCTGAGTTAAGGGCCGAGTTTCTTAAGGGCGAAGCTGAAGGGTCGAACCCCAAACTCCAGTGGAGGTGGCCCAAGTGATTGAAGTGGAGGATGATGTAGTCGAAGAGACAGTGGAAGAAGTGGCCGCTAATGCAATAATATCCTTCATAGCCCCTCAACCCCCGCCTTCATAGAATGTAGCTATTTTTATCATTTTTACCCAAGCGTAATGGCTTCGGCCCATCTGATGTAATCTTCTTCATGAATAAACGAATTTTTCTTCATATCCGAGTTTATTTATTCAGTACCATTTCTGCTTTATTCCTCGAACGATTCTTACTTTCTAATGCTAAAATTGTTTAATTAACAACATTAGATGTGTGACAATACCCCCAAACTTAATGACATCTGATAGTGATAGTGTTGAACTTTTAAAACATTCATAAAACATTCACAAGTCTCATAACTTTACCACCTCGGACCTTAGTATCAGTATCTATCGCACATTGATATTAAGTTAACAACATCAGATTGCAACAGGGTCAGACTTATAAAGCGCAGGTCTATTCAATAATGAGACTTGCAATTTTTAGCAGGTTTCGACACATTCCCGAACTCCAACACTTCATATTTTAATGTGATTTTAGCCAAACGTAATCAAAATCTTTAAATATCGTACCTTAACAAGTAACCTTTCAATTGCAGTGTTAGAATTGAATTCTGATGTTGTCCCTTTTGAGTTCTATGCCTCATCGAATTGTCTATATTCTTTTTTACGTAAACTATTTGTGAAGAGGTATGCTTCAAAGAAAAACTACTTTCATTGAATTTTCGTTTATGTACATAAGATACTTGTCATCATTGATAATATTTGCGTAAATGCTCTACATTTCATGGATGGGGTTGTACCCTTCCATCCATTTTTTCTATTTTATAAGTTCAAAGTCGAACTTCTTCACATATGCGACAAAGACCTCCTAATTTGGGCCCAGTGTCCTGAGCCATGTTCTTTAGAGGACAAGAACACTCTTCAAAGTACAAGCTCGTTTACACGGAATGACCTCTTCTTTACCTTCGAGTTGTAGTATTTGGTCATTCTTCTTTGATATAAAGCCATAATTTTTTGTAAACCGTCTCTCTTCTCTTCTAGGAGGTCAAGCTCACATATCCTCATTTCATAATTGGCTATTTCATTGAAATGCATTCGTCGAGGAGACGACGGACCTACTTCTACATGAATCATTGCCTCTGCTCCGTAAGCCATAGAGAATGGGGTTTCCCCAGTTGCAATTCTATTAGTGGTTCTAATAGCCCAAAGCACTTGAGGAAGTTCATCGATCTAAGCTTTCTTAGAAGCATCCAACTTCATTTTCAATGTGTACTTAATAGCTTTGTTGCAGCATCGACCTGCCCATTGGCTTGTAGGTGATGAGGGGAGGAAAATTGTTTTCTGATCCCCTGCTCGTCACACATATTTCTGACCTTCTTATTATCGAACTGTTTACCATTATCCGATATGATTAAATGAGGAATCCCGAACCTGCAAATGATGTTCTTCCAAGGAATTTGGAAGTGTTAGCTTCCGTTATTTTGACAAGTGGTTCGGCTTCCACCCATTTCGTAAAGTAGTCGATGGTAACTATCGCGAAGTTAGCACTACCTCTTCCCTTGGGGAGAGGCCCAATTAGGTCGATTCCCCATTTGACAAATGGCTAAGGATTAGNAACCTGCAAATGATGTTCTTCCATAGGAATTTGGAAGTGTTAGCCTCCGTTAGCTTGGCAAGTGGTTCGGCTTCCACCCATTTCGTGAAATAATCAATGGCAACTATCGCGAAGTTAGCACTTTCTCTCCCTTTGGGGAGGGGGCCAATTAGATCGATTCCCCATTTTGCAAACGGTCAGGGACTAGATACTACATTTAACTCTTGCAAGGGTTGCCTTTGTATAGTAGCAAAGCGTTGGCACTTATCACACATCCGAACGAAGTGTTGAGCATCCTTTTTCAAGGTGGGCCAATAGTCTCCCTTTGTAAGCGCTTTTTGAGCCAAGTACTAACCTCCTGAGTGATTGCCACAAATTCCTTCATGGATTTTCCTGAGCATGTAATCCGTCTGTTCTCCTCCAATGCATCGTAGCAATGGTAATACAAATCCGCATTTATATAGAACCTTATCTTGGAAAACGAAGTGCGCAGCTCTTCTTCTGAGCTTCTGGGTCTCTTCCTTCTCCAAGGGAAGAGTCTAATCCTTAAAGTAGGCTATGATAGGCTGCATCCAAGGTGGGTCTCCTCAATCTGGGTCATTATCCCACTCGCATCGGTCGAGGGTTCGGAGAGATGCTCGATAGGTATACCAACGTGTAGTTCAGAATCTTTGCTACTTGCTAACTTTGCAAGTACATCTGCATGAGCATTCTTAGTTCGAGGGACCTGTATCAGTCCAAACTTTTCGAAAGAAGGGATGAAGTTCATCACCAACTTCAAGTATGCTGCCATGGATTTGTCTCTGGTTGAAAAATTTCCATGGACCTGACTAACTACCAATTGTGAGTCGCTGTTGACGACGAGTCTCTTTACTTTCATTTCTCTTGCCAACCTTAGNGTCGCTGTTGACCGAGCTTCTTCACCTGTATCTCCCTCGCTAACCTTAGGCCAGTGAGAAGGGCCTCGTATTCTACTGCATTCTTTGTAGCTTTTGAAGTCGAGCCTTACAGCACAAGAAAGTTGTCAGTCATTTGATCAAAGAAAAAAGTCTTTATCCTTCATTTAGAAAGTGTTCAGTGGACAGTTTCTTGTCTCCTTCGGGTGAGAGTGCCTTCGATTTGGATTCTGTCCTTCTGGACTGATCAGAATGATCCCAGCCCCCGATCCTAATTCTCCAGAGGATCCATCAATTGAGAGGTTCCATGTTTGGGATTCTTTGGGTTTTCATCTCCAATTTTACCTCTGGAATCGAGGTGAAATCAGCCACAAAATTTGTTAGGGCTTGCCCTTTGATAGCTGCCATAGGTTTAAAAGTGATGTCGAACTCGCTAAGTTCCACAGCCCATTTAAGTAACCACCCTGAAGTGTCTGACTTCTGAAGCACTTGCTTAAGGGGGTAATTTGTCAATATTTGGATGTTGTGTACTTAGAAATAGGGCCTCAATTTCCTAGATGCGGTTATCAAGGAGAATGCCAATTTTTCCAAGTTTGGATACCTCGTCTCCGCTGCTAGGAGTGCTATACTGACATAGTAAACAGGTAGCTGATGGCCATCCTCCTCTCTTATGAGAACCGAGCTCAGTGCCTCAGTAGTTACTACCAAGTATAGGTGCAGTATTTCATGGTCCCTTGGTTTGGAGAGAAGAGGCGCCTGACCCATGTGCCTCTTTAGCTCTTGTAAGGCTAATTCGCATTCCTCCATCCATTGAAACTTTTTCCCTCCTTTGAGAATTTTGAAAAATGGTAAGCATTTGTCTGTTGCTATAGAAATGAAACAGTTGAAGGCTGCCACCCATCCAATGAGGCTCTGCACCTCTTTCGATTTTCGGGGCGACCTCATTTCTATCAAAGCCTTTACATTTTCAGGGTTTGCTTCGATGTCTCTTTGGTTACCTATGTAACCCAAGAATTTCCTCGACGATACTTCAAAAGCACATTTTAAAGGGATTAGTTTCATTCGATATTTTCGCAGAATTTGGAAGTTTCATTCAAGTGGGCAACATGATCGCTGGTTTTCAAACTCTTCACTAACATATCGTCTATGTAAACTTCCATAGTTCTTCCAATAAGATTGTCAAATATTTTGTTTACGAGTCTTTGGTAGGTGGCTCCGGCATTTTTCAACTCGAAAGGCATGTCTTTATAACAGTAGAGCCCTTTATCCGTGATAGATGATGTATGCTCCTCATCTGCTGGGACACATGGGAATTTTGTTGTATCTTGAGTAGGCGTCCATGAAGCTAAGTAACTCATGTCCAGCAGTTGAATCCACCAACTGATCTATTCTAGGGAGTGGGAAGCTGTCTTTGGGGCAAGTCTGATTCAAATTTGAAAAGTCTATGCAGACCCTTTACTTCCCATTGGGTTTTTTTACCAATACTGGGTTGGAGACCCACTTTAGATAGACTTATTCTCTTATAAACCAATTATCAATCAATTTTCTAACCTCGTCTTTCAGGGCCTCGTATCTGTTAGGGTTGAAGGCTCACCTTTTCTGCCTATGTGTCGTGACTCTTGGGTCTATGTTTAAGTTATGGCAACTGACACTGGGATCAATGACTACCATGTTGTTGTGTTTCCAAGCAAAGACATAAAGGTTCTTGATTAACTAATTTCTTAACTCCTCCTTCCTTTCTAGTGGTAGGTTACTTTTCATCTATAGAAGTTTCGAGGGATCCATAGGGTCTGTGGGAAGGTTTCCAGTTCTTCCTTAGGTGCTGTTTAAGGTTCACAATCAATTATGCGGGGGTCCGATTCCTCTAGGCTGACTGCTTCTTCAGCAGACATCCCTTCTTCAGGGCCTCGACCATGACGACATCTTTCCCTTGTTCAGGAGAACTCCTTTGTTCAGGAAGGTCGTTCATAATAATATCAGAAATGATGGTATTAACAATTTTTGGTTTTACCTTTCTTAGAGATTTGAGTAACACTCCCTAGCTCCTCGTTGGTCGCCCCGGACTGTAGCAATGCCATTTCAAGTCGGAAACTTCATGCATAGGTGATAGATGGAAGTGACTATCCATAACTCTTTTAGGGCAAGTCTTCCAAGTACTCCGTGATAGGCAGATCGATTATCAACTACTAGGAATTTCATGAAATGACGAGCAATCGAGGCTCGGTTCCCATCTCTATTGCTAGGGTAATTTTACTTCTTGGGATGATATTGTCTCCAGTGAACCCGTATAAGGGAAAACTCATAGGAGTCAATTCACGATCGACTGTCATTTTATCGAAGGTTCGAAGGTAGTTCCGAATATAATGTTCACCGAACTCCCATTATCCACCAATATTCTTTTGAGGCCATTCCGATCCACGAAGACCCTTACTACCAGGGCATCGCAATGTGGATAATGCACTTCCACCATATCCTTAGGTGAATGTGATTGGTCGGATTGTTTCCTGGTTGTGGAGTGATTAACTATGTAGCTTGTGATGGGAGGGTCGTTTGCTTCTCCTACATAGCTCTTTTGTGAATTCATTTATTCTCCCCCAACATGGGGGCCTCCTATGATTGTATCAATTTCTCCGATGGGCTCATGCTCGGTGTTAGGTGGAGGACTTCATCTTTGTCTTTGACCCTCTCTTCGTTAGCCCTTGATTGCTGATTTGGTCTGTAGGGAGCATTTCTTTGAAGGTGTCTTCCCATCCCTTGATTCTGGGCCTGGGGATGGCTGTGAGATTGGTGATACATGCAATAGTTTGGTGCTTCATCCCTATTTCTAGATTCAGCGTCTCGTCACCTGCCTCACCCTATGGGAGGGTGCTTTGGGTAAGGATGACGATGGTACATCTCAGCATTAGGGTTGACCTCCTCTTAAGCTAAGGTTGGTACGACATTGAGTGTTGCTGCGGCTAATTCTTGTCCATGATTTAATGGTGCCCGATGGTCCATTAAATGGGAAGGGGGGTTTTTTTCCTTTGCACTTGCGGATGTGGTAGGCCCTGGCTGGCCCTATTCCTATGATCTATCAATTCTTCATTGAGGATCTCGCGCCTTATCATTTCCAGAAGGGAGTCATAGGTGAAGCGGGATAAAAAATTTTTTACGATTCACCCTGCTGTTGTCGCATATCTTGTAACCGCTAAATGGGCATTTGTCCTTCTTTGCTAGTAGCGAAACGTTTCAAGAATGTCTTCTTGAGGTCGGGCTAACTTCGGATGCTTCCTTCCGGTAGCCTAGAATACCAGATTTCTGCCCCTCCACTCAAGGTTAAGTGAAAGGCTCTGCATTTCATAGCTGGTGTAGCCCCCTTCAAGTTCATATAAGTTTTAAAGCTATTGATGTACTTCCCGGATCCCCTCTCCCATCATATTTGGGAATCTTAGGGAGAGTAAAGTGGTTTAGCATTGGTGCATTATTTATGGCCTCTGAAAAAGGCGAATGATCATCGTCATCATCAAGGTCGCAAGATCT
>CAIGRP010067251.1:0-15309 GCA_903798385.1 Fraxinus cuspidata | reverse complement strand
CAGGGTTGAAGTCCTCATAGGTCTACAGACATCAGAATGAACCAGTTAAAGTATGATTTGAGCTCTCATCGACTGGTTTTTTGGGAAAGGAAGTCTGGTTTGTTTTCCCATTTGACAAATATCACAAACACAGGCAATATCACATACTTTGGCATATTTTCAACCAACTCCAATTCATTCAAATGTTTAAGTGAGGTATAGTTAGCATGCCCAAAACTTTTGTGCCATAATTCAGATCCAACCACAGTACTAGTATAGTCATGTGAACTCATATTCTTCCACTCCACAAGGAAACTCATATGCCTCATTTCTACTGTCATCAATTCCAGATTGTTTTGATCCAAAATTGTACATCAACTATCCTTAAATATTAAGGTGGAGTTCTTCTCAATTAATTGGCCAANTCCAATTCATTCAAATGTTTAAGTGAGGTATAGTTAGCATGCCCAAAACGTTTGTGCTATAATTCAGATCCAACCACAGTACTAGTATAGTCATGTGAACTCATATTCTTCCACTCCACAAGGAAACTCATATGCCTCATTTCTACTGTCATCAATTTCAGATTGTTTTGATCCAAAATTGTACATCAACTATCCTTAAATATTAAGGTGGAGTTCTTCTCAATTAATTGGCCAACACTTATCAGATTTTGGTCAATATTTGGAACATACAGAACATCAGAAATGAATTTAGTACCAGTTGGTATCTGAATTAAAATCTTGCCAATTCCTTTCACCTCAACATACTTCACATTTCCTACTTTCACCTTTGATCTGTAGCCATTGCTCATCTCCATAAAGATGTATGAAATTAAAGTCATATGGTGGGTGTAGCCACTGTCAAGTAGCCATGTTTCAACCTTGCTGGAAGATGTGCAGTTTATAGCTGAAAACAGATTCCTCATTTCTACTGTCATCAATTCCGGATTGTTTTAATCCAGAATTGTACAACAACTATCCTTAAATATCAAGGTGTAGTTCTTCTCAATTAATTGGCCAACACTTATTAGATTTTGGTCAATATTTGGAACATATAGTACATCAGAAATGATGTTAGTTCATGTTGGTGTCTGAACTGAAACCTTGCCAATTCCTTTCACCTCAACATACTCCCAATTTCCTACTTTTCGCCTTTGATCTATAGTCATTATTCATCTCTATAAATATGTCTGTATTTGAAGTCATACGATAGGTGCAGCCACTGTCAAGTGGCCATGTTTCAACCTTCCTAGAAGTTGTGCAGTTTATAGCTGAAAACAGATGTTCTTCAGCCTGATCTTCTGCAACTTTGGCCTGCTGAAGCTCCTTCTTCTTCTTTTGTACCTTTAGGAATCATTTGGTTCTTTATTGTAATAAGTACCCTTGAAGATTGGAAGATAAACGATAAAAAAGCCCAACTGAGGGTGGTGTGAACATTTTAGTTGGTTTTAACAAGGAAGAGTATAGGCTTACACGAGCTAAGATGATAATATTTGATGAATTACCTTTTAGCCTTGTCGAAGGTGAGGGGTTTAGACAATTTTGTAGGGTAGTATGTCCGAAATTTGATCCTCTATCTCGTAGAACTGTTGTTAAAGATATTTATCAATTGTATTTGGATCAAAAATTGCAATTGAAAAAAAAATCATCCAACGTCAAAGAGTTTCTCATACTACTGATACATGGAGTTCCATTATAAATATTAATTATATGTCTCTCACAGCACACTATGTTGATTTTGATTGGAAGCTTCATAAATTGATTGTGGGCTTCTATGTGTTTGCTAATCATAAGGGTGAAACTATTGGTAAAACTATTAAGACTTGTTTACGTGTATGGGGTATTGAGAGATTGTTTAGAATCACATTTGACAATGCAACTACAAATGAAACTAACTATTTCTTATATTAAGAGGAAGAAGATTGGTCGAAGTGGTGATGGGTGTGTTTTAGATGGAAAGTACTTACACATGAAGTATTGTATGCATATTGTTAATTTGATTTTGTGTGAGGGGTTGAAGAAAGCACATGATTCAATTGTTAGTATTCACAATGCTGTAAAATATGTTAAATCTTCTCATGCCAGAGAACAAAAGTTAAAGGAGCGTGCGAGAGAAGAAAAAATTGATTGTAAATCACTTGTGTTTTTGGATGTACCAACGAGGTGGAATTCCACATATTTGATGTTGTAAGCTGCTTTAAAATTTCAAAAAACTTTTAAAAGGTTAGAGGAGGATGATGTGCAGCATGTAAATTATTTATAGGAGTATGATGGTTGTAGAAGGAGTGGGCCTCCTACAATTTTTGATTGGGAAAATGCTTCTATTTTTCTGAAGTTCCTTAAAGGCTTTTATGAAATAACTTTGAAGTTCAGTACTTCAATGCATATTAGCTCTAATGTTTATCTTCATGAAATATGTTCACTTGTAACCGAATTGGAACAATTGAGTTCAAGTGGTGATTTTCTTTTGGTGAAATGGCTATTAACATGAAGAAATAGTTTGACTAGTGTTGGGGGAAAATGGAAAATGTCAATTAGTTTTGTTGATTGCTACTGTGCTTGATCCACGATACAAATTGGTGTATGCTGATTTTTGTTTTTGTGATATTTATAGGGATAATGAAGTTGCTTGTAATATGACAAATATTTTGAAAGACAATTTGATTTCTATTTGTGATTGGTATGTGAGATGTGAAGCAAACTCTGAAAACAGTCAAGTATTTAGTAACTTGAATTCTTCAAGTGATGTTTCTTCTGCAAAAGAATGTCCCACTTAAATTGTGTCTATTTCTTGTGTTTCTAGGTTTAAGAGATCACAAGTAGCAAAATATTTAATTGAATTGAAAAGTGATGTGGATAGATACTTGTTAGATGCTTGTGAAGCTATCGAGGACAATGCTTTTGATGTTCTTAATTGGTGGAAAGTTAATGGAAACAAATATGATATATTGTCAAAACTTGAAAGAGATGTAATGTCTATTCAAGTGTCTACGGTGGCTTTAGAAAGTGCTTTCAGTACCAGAGGAAGAATTCTTGATCCATTTCGTAGTTCTTTAACTCCTTGAATGGTGGACGTTTTGGTGTGTACACAAAATTGGATTAAAGAGTCTACAATCATGGAGAAAATCTATATGGAAGATGTGGAGGAATATTAAGTTGTATGAAGATAAAGTAGCTATTCCATGATTTTGTTAAATATGTATTTTATCAAATTTATTCCTAATTTAGTCATTAATTTTTTTTGTAGAGCTTTTGGAATAACAGAAATCAAATGAAGGCTAAATCAATGTGATTAGTTCATTTATGAACTTTTGAGGTAGATATGTATCCTAATGTGCTTAACTCTTTATTAATGTAATATTTATCTCTCTCTAAGTATTTCTATTATTTTTATTGTAGGAATGATGCGTAAAGCTTATGCGATAACTCGGAAGTTGTAACATTTTAACTTATTATTTATTTTATAAGAGTTTTGATTTTGGTTGATTTTAGATTTTTTTTCTTATTTATTGAGTTTGGATTACTGAAATATTTTTAATTGTTGGATGACTGTAATATAAAAATTTTCTTTTCATGCTTGATGGCTATTTTGATTTTGTTTAGTTTAATTAGTATGTTTTAAATTTAATTAAATTATCTATTTTCAGTTAAATTTGTTACGATACCATGATTTATGAAAATGACAAATTATCATCAACAAGAAGAAAAAAATATTAAACTTTTTCTGATTTTATTTCAGGCAAATAAGAATTCATTTGGCAGTTTGAAACTAATCGAAAAAAGAAAAAAATAATAATTGCTGACCCGACCCGACCCGACCCGAACTCGCTCGAACTGAATCGGGTCGGACTGAGCCAGGTCGGTTCTTGTTAATGACCAGGGCAGTTTGGTTTAGAAAATAGTCGAAAATCGATAAATTCCGGTTGGGTCGTGTTTGGGTAAAAATTGGTCCTACTCGACCTGACCCGTTTCCCACCCCTACATGCAAGTGCAATAATATACGTTGAGAAAAAGATGAGGCGATGAAACTTACGCAATGTAACATGAGAACAAGAGTTACATGCTAGAAGACAAAGATACCATCTCACTAGTTCATAATTGTTGGGGTTTTTGATACCCAATAAATTTGGATGATGATTTAAAATATATGTCGAATAATTTATTGGCACCATAGACTTCGCTCGACCCGAAAACAACCAACACTTGGGGGTCCAAGTTTACTCAGCCCAGCTTCTGTTTGTTGGTAGCCCATTTATTTGGTAAGTTGGGGGCCTTTGGTTAATTTGGGCTACCTGGTCTTAGCCCATTGGAGATGAGAGTGGAATGGCCCAATTTGATGACAACCTAATCACTTTGGCTATTTATCAATCCTTTTCTTCCAACCTTGAGTTGTGTGTATGTAAAGTTTGCAAGAGGCAAAAACAAGAGAGAGGTTGCCGGTTTTTGCTCGGAGATTAACCTATATCCTTTATTATTTTTTCTTCTTTAGTGGCTTGCAAATCACCACCACCAAGTGTATCCTTTGTGGGTAAGAAAATTTGTGGCAACCTGAGTGTAGAAGTTGTGGGTCGTAGTCGAGCTCGGTTGGTGTTCGTTTGGTGGGTAAACTAAGCTTGAATTCAAGATTTCTCGGGGTTTCCACCAACAAATGGCATCAGAGCATGTTTTGTTGAGAAATTTGTGATTTTTTTGTGCAAAAACCAGCTGGAAGAAGCTAAAATTAGAGCAAGAAATCAGCAGAAAAGCAGGGAAGAAATTGGACATTTTTTAAATCATGGCTGCCGGACCTATAAATCCCTTTTTCGGCCAAGCTGCTTACTTGGTGGATGAACAGAGACCACATGCATAATCAGCAGGAAGAGATGCAGTTGCCGATGCCACGAGTGGAGACGCATGGCCCTCTGACACGAAGACGCGTGAGGTCCATGTGTAAGGAAAGAAGTCGTGCATGGAGAGGTGGTTGACGGTGGTCTTCAAAGACAAATTGTTGGTGATGACAATGTGGACCCTCTGGTGGTGTCCATTTTTTGTTTCAAGTGGTATGGTGAAATTTGGACAATTTTGCCATTGGACGTTTGAGTGCCAATTATCAGTTCTTGTTATCGTAGTTCTTAGAAGCTTTAGAGCGAATAGTCGTGGCACTAAAGTAGTGAATTCACATCTCTCCTAGTTTACGGACCCGCATATATGATCTGCTCAGTATCATGTTCTTTGCATTTTATTATTGTAGTTATGGCTATTGTGTAGGATAGTAATTTACTTTTCAAATTATAAGTCATCGTGTGGAGTGACATTAAATTTGAATTTACTGTATGGGGTAAACATTACATGTTGCTAAACCTAGGAATTATTTGCTAATTATTTGCCTTAAATTATTTGTGAATTTGTTTCCTAATATTTTATATACTATTAAAATTGCATCCACCCTAAGAAAGTTTTTCTTACTATTCTATGTGAATTGTGTTTGTACTTTGCTTGTGGTCATGATTTGGTATTGATGGCATATGTAGGTATAAGGAAAGTGAGAAAAGTAAGAGGTATTTTAACTGCAATATTTTGAACATATTGAAAAAGACTGTACTAGGAAGGGTAATAGGACAAAAAAGGTGGGACGAATGTTGTTACGGGTCTAGTTACAACCCGAGTGAAGTTTATTGAGAGTAAACCTGGTTACTAAAATTGCATCTATATGTAACATTTTCTAAATGTATGATCGCTTAATTATGTTGCAATGTTATATGTTACACTTTCAATCTGTTTGATGTGTGTAATTGCATGAATTGAGATTGACCTTATTACTTTGTGTAATGTGTTTGCATGAATAGTGGGTTGAGATCTATGTCATACTCCTTTTGCTCCGTGAATGGTGTTTTAATAGGTGGTAGTGAGAAGAAAGAGGGGCAGTCATTATCGCTTTTATTTTTGTGAGCCTGTGTGGTTTGTGAGATTATATAGGATAGCCATCTGTGAGTTATATTCTTTTTCCTTGTGAGCCCCTTTTGTGGGTGTAGCAAAGTAACCAACTCATTCTTCTATTCTCTTTGTGAGTGCTACTTCCATCTTTCCTTTGTTGGATAAATCCTATGTGGACTTCTTGAGCATTAGTATTGGAGTAAACTTGTGGTGCATGAGTCAATTTAATGTGAACCCTTACCTTTGTGGTCGTCAAAGGTGTCGATTTGACGTATTGGGAGTAAGTGTGTTTCTTTTGGTAATGTGGAGTACAGATGCCTAAGAGTTCATTGGTGATAAATATGAGGATGTGGAGAGTTACAATTGGATCACGAGTGGAGATGTGATTAAATGTTGGAATTCTCTATCGGTTAAGACCCTGATCAAAAGAAGTGTGAGAATGACACTTCTATCACTTTTGTTAGGTGGAGATCCATGTTCGCTAAGAAGTAAAAACCAATTCAAGTAAGTGGATTTTTTTTATCCTGAGTTGTCGATCCTTCGAGAAATGTTTACTTTTGATTACACAACTTTAATCAATTTAGTTCTAAGATTAAAAGCAAACACACAATAAGATTTTGATTTTAAAAATAATACTAAAACTCTACAAAATAAGAAAACATAAAAAGTTGAAAATTTTGGAGGAAAAACGTGGTTGTGATTTATAGTTTTGCTTAACCATCGCCTAATTAATATCGCCAAAGCCAATTAACAAATTATTCATTTACAATGTTAGACCTGATTTTTCAAATTTAGCTAATAACCTTTCTTGAACGAAATTTACCCTAATTAATTAATTTAACCTAATATATCTCTATGTCGATTAAAACTAAACAATTGCATTAAACCTTTGTGAAAATAACTGAATGGGCCACCTAGAATTAGGTAGGGATGTCAAAAAGGCTCGCTGACTTGGGCTGCCTGTGTCACGGGCCATTTCGGCTAGCCGAGCCGAGCTTTATTAAAAAAAATTTGAAAAATAGATTTTGAATTTACGCCTATATAAATTACACAAATTTTCAATTCTTAAAAAAAAATTAGATTTATCACCAAAAAGAACGAGCAGCTTAGAATTTCTACTATTTGGTCTAAATTGCACAATCTTCTTTGGAACGATGTACATATCACTAAACAAAATCATTAATTGACCACATAAATGAAAATGCAAGAAATACAATAGTAGATACACATGGAAATAAGCATTTTAACATTAAAAAGCAACCATTGAAATTAATTAAAGCTAAGTTAAACCTCATCCATAAATCCCAACACAAATATTTAGCTTATGTTATATAAATGATAAAAAGGAGTCTATTTATAACAATACATTACAAGTTTGGCAAATGAATGGAAAAAATACAAGATTAGATAAAATCCCCTTTTAGGTTGGATTCTTGAAGATGACAAAGGCTTGATCTTGATTTTTCCTAAATATTTCTCCACTGTCTTTGATTGCTTCTCCTTGTGCTCTAGATTTGACCTCCAAAATACCAAGAAAATGAAGATAAATTGAAGAAATGAAAATGAAAAGAAAAAGAAGAAAAGAAGAAAAAAATGGAAGAAGAAGACAACCCTGGCTACCATTTTCTACCCTTAAAACCCTAAAATCATGCCAAATTAATTACAACAAAGACCATAAAAATTTTCAGAAAAAATAAAAATGGTCCAGGTTTCGAACTAGGCGCATAGGCTATGAAGTGGTCCCCAAATTCACAATTCTGGACAATTTCAGTCATTTTCTCCTCCTTTTTGTCTCATTCTATTTCTTGGGTGATTTTTACTACAAAAGCAATAATTACATAATTGTGAGTAGAAATTCGCTCATTTTAATCAATAATTAGCTTGTTAAAGTATCAAATAAGTGTGCAAAACACACTTTTCAGTCCATTATCCACATTAGGTTGAGAGAGGTGATGTAATGATAGAGGATTATCCCGTGAACTTAGGATTTATTGTAGTTTACCAGTTAGACATGAGTTAGTGACCAGTCTAGTGAGCATGGTAGATGATGAGAGGAGATATGTGTTCTCGAGGAGCGAGCTACATGGAATGAGATATGATAAGGGTGGTAAGATCTTTTCATATGTTATGCATCTATTGTATATGTGTTCGGCCATTTGATTGATTAATTGGGTGTTAATTTGAGATTCTTTGTGAATGTGTTTTGAAAAGACCCGTGTTATTCTATTTTATATCTTAATCACATATTTATATGCTCCTGATTGATTACTATGATTATTTACTCCTACTTGAATGTTTCTTGACGTTAGTCCTAGTGAGTAAATGGAGTAGGTATGGTGTGTGTTTCGGGTTCAAAATAAGAGGTAAGGTCTGTGATTTCAATTTTATTAGTACCCTAATTATGCAGGTACAAACTTCGTGTTTTGTTTGCTGCAGGTTCATTAGATATCAAGATGGAGATTTGTTGGGGTTTTTTGATACCCAATAAATTTGGACGATGATTTAAAACAAATTTCAGATAATTTATCGATACCATAGACTTGGCTCATCCAAAAACAACCTTTACTTGTTGATGGTCCAATTTTACTTAGCATTGGCCTTGATTGTTGATAGCTCCTTTTTCTTGGTAAGTTGGGGGGCTTTGGTTAATTTGGGCTACTTGGTCTTAGCCAGTTGGATAGGAGAGTGAAATGACCGAATTGGATAATAACCTAATCACTTGGTTATTTATCCGTTATCGTCTTCCATTCGTGAGTTGTGCGTTTGTGAAGTTTGCAAGAGAGAAAAACAAAAGAGAAGTTAACGGTTTTTGCTTGGAAATATACATATATCCTTCATTGTTTCTTTTTCTTTAGTGGCTTGCAAATCACTACAATCAAGTGTGTGGCAACCCGAATGTAGAAGTTGTGGGTCATAGTCGAGCTTGGTTGGTGTTTGTTTGGTGAGTAAATTGAGCCTGGATTCAAGATTTCTCGGGGTTTCCGCCAACAATAACAAACCTAGATGTAAATGTTTTAATGTAATCATCAAAAATGTAAATTATCATCTTTCAAGAATGGTCATTCAGTTATATATGATTTTGCAAAATAAAAATAATGCCAAGATCAATGTTATCCTAAAATGGCCTATCCCAAGGTTACCACCTTTCACATCGACTGACTGCACTCTAGTTCTCATCCTTAGAATCATAGAGTTTGTCCATACCCTCAGTAAATAGCCTTAGATTGCTGTAGTAACTTACACTCTATGTTGACTTATAAGATATCCAATGTGAAAACATGGAAGAAGAAGGCAATGCAGGTGCTCATAAAGCAACTTCACAAATTTAATGTTTCTTAACCACGTAAGCAAAGTATAAACAGAACTCAAAGCATAATAGCACTTTTAAAATTAGCTTGGTCAAACTCCCAAATTTCCACTTTGAATTTTCAATTATTGCATATTTCCACAATAGCCTTTTCAATGGTAAAAGACAAGTACAAAATATCGTTTTATCTAAAAGACAATACTACTCTTTTAGTTAACAATTTAAAACCAAACACTTTCCTCTTAAAATTTCAAAAGCAGCTAAATTTTCTCTTGTTTTTATTGCTACAGAGATAAAAAAAAACTCTCATTTTTCATTTACTTCAACATCAAAACCTCAGAAATTAATCAAACGTTGAACAAGAATTTTTTTACATCTATCACTTCGAATCGGTAAGTATATTTATATATATTTAATTTCATTTTTGTTAAATTAATATACATTTTTAATCAATAAATCTTATTTCGACATAGATTAACATGTATATAAATTTTTTAAGAGAGCTGTAATTTTTTTTAAGCATAAATAAGAAAAAAATTCATTTGCATTTGTATATATCATGGTCATAACAACCGTCTGTTAGAGCAGTAGCGGCTGATTTTTTTTAAACCTTGTTGTCTAGTGGTTGGGCCAACTTTTCGACTCTTTTTTTATAATTAAAAATTTAGTTTTGTCATGCAGATATGGTTGTAATCTTAATTTGTTAATTTAGTGATTTCAGATTAGATGAAAAAGATCGATGAGCATGGAAATAGACAAGTGATGTATGTGGTGGTATTTAAATTTTCATAACATCGAGCCCTTCATACGTGAAAATTTACCATGATTTACAAAACAAGATGAAAGTCGATCTCTCTCAATATGATATTGAACTAAAATATCAATTTAACGAGCATTTATCTATTCTGATTCCACATATGAAGGTTGTTTCTGATACTGAAGTGAATTATCTATTTGAATTGAACAAAATGCATATTACTCCTCTTTGCATGACTTTAATAAGTAAGAATGTCGTCGAAAGTGAACACGAAGATTTGAATAGAGGGGATCACAATACCAATGATTTTTTAGACACAGTGGAAATAGGTTGTGAGGATAATGTGGTAATTCCCGAGACAATTGTTTCTTATCGTGATCTCACAATTATACACAGAATTCCATCGGTAGTTCATGACAACGAGAATAATAATGAATTTACAAATGAGAATTTGATTGCTTATCTCGTCAAAGACATGAGTGGGGCGGAAGTGCAAGGGCTGGATCGAGTGGACCATCATCTAATTCTACGTTTGTGGTTCCCGATGATGAGGATTTGTATGCTGAGAAACTATTTGAAACAAAGAAATATTTGCAAGAAGTTATGCACCGAATTGCACTGAAATACAACTTTGAGTTCAAAGTGAAGAAATCAAACAAGTCATTGTTGACGATTGTCTACGCCGATGACAGTTGACGTTGTCGTTTATGAGCGATGAAGGTTGACATGAATAAGTTATTTGTAGTTCACAAAGATACATGAGAACATACTTGCGAAGTAGGAATCCGTTGAAATGATCACATGCAAGCCCAAGCATGGTTTATTGGTCGACAGATAATGCACAAGTATCAGGACCCAATGACAATTTATAGACTTTTGGACATCATTAATGACATCCGTTGAGAGTACAGAGTGGTTATGATCTACCATAAGGCTTAGAAGGTCAAAGAAACTGAGGAGATCTATGCTAAATTGGCTAGGTATTGCTACAACATGGGTACAACAAATCCTGGCTCACATTTTTTATTGAGACAGATGGCGAGAATTCCTTTAAGTTTTTTTTTTATAGCTCTTGGACAATGTATTTGGAGTTTTTGAAATGTGACGCGACCTCTAATTTTAGTCGATGGTACAACTTTGATAGCTAGATACGAAGGCAAGTTAATTATTTCTACTTGTCAAGATGCCAACATCTAAATTTACCTTCTTGCATTCGACATAGTTCGATAGCGAGAATGGTCCGTCGATGCATCGGATCTTCACAAAGTTGAGAAAGTAATCGGGAAAGTCGAGTACCTTGTCTTTCTAACTAATATGAGACCATCTATAATAAATGGTATCACTAAAGTTTTTCTCGAGGCACATCAT
This sequence comes from Fraxinus cuspidata, assembly GCA_903798385.1. Classification (NCBI taxonomy): domain Eukaryota; kingdom Viridiplantae; phylum Streptophyta; class Magnoliopsida; order Lamiales; family Oleaceae; genus Fraxinus; species Fraxinus cuspidata. The sequence goes on along the minus strand of CAIGRP010067251.1, from coordinate 3,983 downwards.
GAGTATTGCATGTACCATATACAAGGCAATCTGAAGACTAAGTATTGGGGAAAATGCGATGTTTCACTATTAAAGAGAGCGGCTGAAACTTATAGTGTTGAAGAGTGCAATAAATTCGGTAGAAATAGGATGTAAATCATTCCCAACATGGGAGTATTTAACAAAAATAGAAATTGAATATAGAGTGTGATCACATTTTATAGGACGTCGATACAATATGATGACATCAAACAATGCAGAGTCTCTTAATGCATTATTCAAGAAGGATCGAGAGTTACCAATTCTTGCAATGATTGATAACATTCGTAATCATAGAGTTGCACGAGCGTGTTAGCCCTGGTTCAGGAGGATAAACTCTTCTTGACTGCAGAGGTTGCGAGAAAGTTGAATGTGGATCCACTGGATGAGTTGCGCTTCACCGTGAAATGTGCACGTAATATGTCATACATGGTGGACTTGACTGATAACACCTGCACTTGTAGTTGATTTCAGTTGGAGAGTTTTCCATGTAAGCATACAGTCGTGGTGGCTACATATAGAAGCTTTGTAGCGAAAACCTTATGCTTTCTTTATTACATAGTTGATTAATGGAGAGCAGCATATGTTGAGACTATGTTTCCTCTACCGAATGAAGCCTAGTGGAAAGTTTCTGACTATATTATTTCATCAAATAGTTTGTTGCCACCCGAAGTTAAACCGCGTGGTCCTAGATGTCCATGTACGTCCAGAATACTATCTACCAGAAAATTTCATCGACCGCGTAGGTGCGGTAGGTGCAGAGCAACAGGGCATACTTGTCAATTGTGTACAAGTCAGATTCCCTTAAATGACAATTAGACGGATGTGTAATGGTATTGCTGATAAACGAAAAATATTTACATTATATTTACAATTATTTTACAAATAAATAAACAATTAAACATACAATATTTACTTTTTTTTTACAATATTCACAAATAAATAACCAATTAAATATTAAACATTTACATTTTTTTTTGCAATATTTACAATTATTTCATAAATAAATATATAATATTTATATTTTTTTACAATATTTAAATTTTTTTCAAATAAATAAATAATTATATATATAATATATAAACACTTTTTTAAAATATTTACAATTATTTCACAAATAAATTAATAATTAAATATACAATATTTTCATTTTTACAATACTTTCAATTATTTCACATATAAACAAACAAATAAATATGCAATATTTATAATTATTTCATAAACAAATAAATATACAATATTTACGTATCACAGTTGAATTCATACAAATTGTACGCTAAAATATTCCACCAATTTTGTATCCTAGATTAATTGATTACATCAACCTTATGTGCTATACTAAAAAAAAATTAATATATTTTATTGTTAACATGCCACAATCGTCCCTGCAAATAAATAATAATGAGCTGGTTCTGGTTCAATACTGCGTAGTTAAAAACCATGTTTTCAAATTTAAAAAAATTATAAGTACTTACGATTTTGACTGTCTCGCCAGCGTCGTGGCTAGCAGATGGCTAGTTTGTCTTGGACAATCATCCCCGCTCGTCTAGCCATCAAAGGAACGATCTCATCAACTGGCTCTAGGTGAAACTTGAGCTGACTTGTGTCAGATAGAAATGATCGATGTTGTACACATATATAGTGGAATCAGCAAAGACGATATCTATAGCAAAATAGTGATGATTCATGATCACTAGAATGTACATATGCGTATAACCCTCCCATGACTTTCCTCGGACACTCGGCCACATTCCTATGACCCACTCGAATAGATATTTGGGTACTGTGTACTCATTATCCATAAGTTGGAGAGACTGATACTCAATGGTAATGACACGTAGGAACTTGGTGCTCAACATGAATCGATCGGAATGTTGAATGATATCGAATATCTTTGAACTTGATCGCAAAATAAGTCCATAGCCAGATCGATATGCTATATCAAGAAATGCCAATTAAAAAATAGGGGGTTATTTCATTTAATAAACAAAAAAATATGTATACATAATAAATAAAAATTGCGATATTAAACTTACATCGTTGGATAGCTAAGCTCCCAAAGTCTTGATGTCATGAAACCACTTATAGGCATTCTAAATCGTCCTTTGAGCTAACCTATGGCTAGCTCTAAAAAACAGAAAAATTGTAAAAAGAAGAATAGATGAGTTAGCATAGCGTACTTTACTAAAATCATAAAATACTTACTCGAGCATAATCTTTCACCACTCCATCTCGAATGTTTTCCACTTTACATGGTCCACCTTTAAAGATATTAGGGTACGTTCCGTCGATGAATGTGCTCCTCTTCACCTAAGCCTGAAGGGAGAAATAACATATTATGACCACAATCTCGGCATCTTATCGATCACCTGCTCCGGCATGTAAACAACACACTTTTTACCCTCTGTTACAACTGTCGTCATCTCCTTATCTGCCATCCCCTCCACCCTGTGGCTCGCCACCTCTTTCGTCATCGAGGCTACTTTCTCCATCTAGGGCATATCCTCTGCCTCGAGGACCGCCATCCCTTCGCCACGGGCACCACCATATCCTCCATCAGGGCCACTCTTTCCACCTCGAGCACTGCCATATCCTCCATCATCGGGGTCATTCCCTCCATCCTTTCCTCCTTCGCTACCTCTCTCGTCCCCATCGCTATCCCGCTCTACAAATAACTATTTACTAGATGGACATTCATCTATCGAAGGCATCGTGTCTCATCTCTCCTATCAAATCGGGTACCCAAGAGGGGGACAATCTCATATGCCCAAATCTGCAACATATACAATTATTATATATAAATTCAGTATAAAAAATATTTTAATGTTGTTTATTTTAAACATTTATCCACACTCCCAGAGACAATCTATAAGTATCGTACTTACGCATGGACCCTTTGAGCTTCGAGTGTGATCTGGTGAAGATATGTACGGTGTCATCAAAACACTTCGGCCCCACAGATAGTGTTGAAGGAATTGATGTCGTCAACAACTTCCAAATGAAAAGGTCGATCGCAGTCTTCTTGTGATGATACCTCACCACACTCTCAATAATGTAGACCAGTTCTAGCTTCAATCTGTCTAACATTTGGTCACATTCTCTGGTTGCGCCAATCAACTACGGTAGAAGCACCGTCCCCTGTCCCTGAAAATATGTCTCGTGCAACATATTGCTTTTTTGAGTACCAACAGTAGCTACCTCGTCTCCCGTCTCTTCAATCCAGTCATAAAGGCAATCTCAAACATGGAGAAAGTAGCGACCTTGCCCCGATGTCGAAGTGAAGAATATCGCCGTCGACTGGCCTAAGTAGTCAACATAGTAACGCACCAATAATTTACCCAGTGTACTTCATGGTTTAATTTGGGCCTTCAGATCATGAAATGGTACGATCCAATGGCTAAGATAAATAAGATCATGTGGTGCACCACTTCATGAAATGTCACACTCCCATTCAATAAGATACTTCAATCCTATAAATAGAGACCTCCAGATTCATTTTTTGACACACCAAATTAATTAAAATTTCTTTTATATATATCTGTGGTTATTCCGTTCGAGTACGATCATTCTTTGATTCGACCGATAAGGTTGGTATCGTGCAGTATCGACTTTTGAAGGAGCATTGTATCTTGGGAGACAGACATCTATAATTCCATTTGCACTTTATTGGGGGTGGAATCTATCTTAAGAAGATTTGGTTTAGCATACCTCGTTTCTTCTACTGCATTTCATATCCTGATTCATTTTATTTATTCTTTCGATTGAGATAGTCGAATTTTCGACAACAATCTTAAGGCATATCATTTTTTTCTTTCTTCTAGATTTTTTTTATTAATTATTTTCTGTAATTGTGGTCTTACAGAAAATGGCTAGTACTGTTGAAAATAATACTAGTGCTGTGATTTGACCAAATTCTGGTTCCAATCAATTTGTCATGCTATCGGCTTCACAACATGAGAAACCAG
>CAIGRP010067236.1:0-10465 GCA_903798385.1 Fraxinus cuspidata | reverse complement strand
TAGATTTGGCTAATTGTTTCCAAAAATTTGAAATGTGATGCGTTATTAGAAAGGTAAAAAATCACAATTTAATGAAATTCTAGAATATTAACATGAGAATTGTGTTTAATCAAAAGTTACGGAGTTTGGAGGTTAATTTTCTGTTATAAAATACATTGGGACCCATATGATGTACTTTTAAAACATTTTCACGCGTGACGCAGCAAATAAAAATAGATAGTGGTAATTAGGTCAAATAGCCTATCTCATAATACAATTTCGGATTTTAGCATTTGATGAGAATAATATTTTAAATCATAATATATAAACTACCTAATATACCATCATTCAACATCACTAGAAAACATTATTTCCCTATTTTCTCAAATCAATTGAATTCCCAAAATCTTAAATTCAATATCTTTCTTCTCTCTTCTTGATCCCCAAACCCTTCTTATTTTCTCTTTGTGATTTTGTCATCTTCAAATCCTTCAACCATTCAAAATCAATTGCTTTTGTCTTCTTGAGCGAAATGAAGAAGTTGGTATGAAGGTTTCATCCATTTCACAAGATTAATAGAACTGAAACTCATGAAAAATCACATATATGTGAAAAATCACTTCTAAGAACCAATTTCATAGTGGGCTATCCTCAGGTATGAACGTTGCTTCAATTTTTCACTTTTACTACGATTTTATGCGAAATTCTTTTGAGAAATTAGTGCCGCAAGAATTATAAAGATAGAGTAGGCTTGTTTAAACCTTTACTTTATTCACGTTTCTTGTATGTAGTGATTAAATTTTGAAATTCAATTTTCTCTTCATATTTTTTATTGTTGCTTTGAATGACAAGGAAAGTTACTTACAAATTCAACTTTCTTCTTGTAACTACAAATTCGAAAACATGTTATTTCTTTGTTTTATTATTTATGATGTAGATTTATAAGCAAATTGGCAAAAAAAAAAATGTAGTAGAGTATTCCGAGTATGAGATATTGAACAAATGTAGATAGGCCTATAGGCAAACTTGGAATACATAGCATTTGACTTATGTCTACTTTTGTAAGCAGACTTGGGGTACAAAGCACTATGGGTAAATTTGAATTTGATTTATGTCTACTATTGTTGTTTGAATATGACTTACTCCTGTTTGAGGCTACCGACGCTTATGCATTTTCACGAAAAATAGACTTGCTCCTATAAAGAAATTACATAATGAAATTGTGGCAAATTGCAACAAGTAAATTATTGTTTTTTTTTTTTTTTCCAAAAAATGAAATACCACAATTGTCTTTTAGTTATGNCTTATGCATTTTCACGAAAAATAGACTTGCTCCTATAAAGAAATTACATAATGAAATTGTGGAAAATTACAACAAGTAAATTATTGTTTTTTTTTTTCCAAAAAATGAAATACCACAATTGTCTTTTAGTTATGTTCCACTTATGGTTTGAGTAGTTTTTGCTTCTAGACTAAAAAATATTTTGCCAGAAATTGATGAGCTGATAATTGGAAGCAAAGATGACAATTCAATAAAAATTGCTATAGGTTATTAGACATTTAAGTCTCTGCTTGCTGAAAAACATTTAAATGTCATGTTAATTGCAATGTTAGTGTTATGAAATGGATATTCTGTGATATCCTTGAAGTCTTAGCAAATTAACACCATTTTGTGTTATTTAACCTAGTGTCTTTTTTTATGTTTTGGACTTCATTGATTATGCAGAGAGACAAGATATGAGATTTTGAGTTCATTCTTTTTCTTAAAAATCCATGAAATACTTACTTTTAACGATTCTTTGATGAGCACTTATATTGTATTATGGTATTTGCTTGTTATTGAGATATGGATGAATTACTTTTTCTCATATAATATGGATTTCCCTAGTGAGATGTGTTGGATTCAAGAGGTTTGCATGAAATGAAATATGGTAGAGTAATAAAAAAATCGTGATTTTTTTACCGTAACTAATATATGGTAGTATTTTGCACCTTTTTCCATGATGAAAATTGCTTTACTTGGTTGAACTGTGATAATTGATATGTTAGTTGTTGAATCTTCCATTATGGAAGTTTATCTAGTTCTGAAAATGGCACCCTATTGTTTATAAAATTCTGAAAAATGTCACCTTGCCGTTTATCTGTTTTTGAAAATGAATTGCACTAAGTATCACTTGACATTACCGTAAATTCTTCATATTTGTTCATTGATGTAGAAATGGAACACTCGCTTGAGTTTGTGATTCCCGCTGAAGATAAAATTAAAGATAGACTTTCACAGAAATGTTCCCTTCAAAAGTTGACTATGCTGGAGAGATGTTAGATAATGTTCACCAAGAAATGCTCATGGAATCTTGTTTTGGACAAATATATCAAATGAAGCGTATACATTTTTCAGCCCAACTAGTCCACCAACTTGTAATGAATATGATTATAACTAAAAAACAAAATGAGATTTGGTTTTTAATTGTTGGTAAGCCAACAAGATTTTCATTATACGAGTTCACATTGACAATGTGGTTAAGAGCTAGTTATGAGCCTTCATTGGAGCCCCATATTGAAACTTATATCTGATAATATAATTGAATGTTGGAGGAGAAACTAGCTGTTGAAGTTTTTGCTATACATTTCGATCCATAATTATTTTCTTTGTATTTTTTCAACTTTATGTGGTTGGAGGATATATGACTTGGATGCTAATTTTGTCTAGCTGGTAGTGTTTTGTATGATTTAGTTGGAAAATAAGTGCACGAATGCTGATTTCGTCTATTTAGTGTTGGTTTTTATGATTGATTGATATATTTTCCGTTATATGAATGTTTTATTCAAACATTGCAGTAGTTTGGGTTGAAAAGAAGTTGAAGTTTTTATGATAGCATGTATATTTATGTGATGAAAAAACAGATTGTATTATTAACTACACAAATTCACTTAATCTAAAAATCGGCAGTTATACATTTAAAATGACAACATGCCGTTTTAGGTCACGAGGTCTCGATTTTACTATAAAACAAGTATTGGAATATCATAGATGACTTGTTTGGGCTGAATGAGCGAAAATGGTGTGAACTGAACACTGAATTAGAAAAATGGCAAACATACAATTAGAGCATTCATGTGCCATTTTATGTGATGGGTCGATTTCAGCAGGAGACGTGCTATGTTTGTATACCCTAAATGGAAGTCATACTTGTAAAATGATAATATGTCGTTTTGGGTAACATGGTCTCGATTTCATTTGAACATATTGAATAATCACACGTGCTATGTTTTTGTATACTCTATCACCTAAATGGCACCCTTACGTGTAAAATGACAACATGCCATTTTGGGTCAAGGGTTTCAAATTTACTCCAAAATTAGTAAAATAGTGTTTCGAATATCATATAAGAATTACATATTGAACAATTACATGTTTTTCTGTTTTGTAAACCCTATACCCTAAATCCTAAACCTAAACGACCATCCTTCGTTTAAAATGATCAGATACAGTTTGGGGTCACGCAAAATTGATATCACTCGTAAACTAGTAAAATAGTGTTTGAAACATCAAACATAACTATTACACATTGAACGACTACACATACTTGCTACTTTCATTTTTCCTTATTGTCAAGTGTAGTGTAGTTTACTATCAGAATACGAAGTGACTCACTATAGTTTAAACATATGTGTCCACTGCAACATTGAAATAAAGTTAAAACTTTTCATCCCTAAACTTTAATGTGGTTATGGGCATGATTAAACCGAAACGAACACTAAATGAATAGAAACGTCAGCCATACATTTAAAATGACCAGATGCCATTTTAGGTCGCAGGGTCTCGATTTCACTCAAAAACTAGTCGATGATAATTTGAAACATTTTAGAAGACTTGCACATGTTGAATTAGTTAATTTGTTGAGTATCTTATCTCATAATTAGAATATAATGGAATTTGTAGTTCTTAGGTTTATTCGTAGTGCAGTAGAGTGTAATTTATTTACGAAACAATAGTGTTGGTCACTATCGAATGAACTTTGTATTTAACTTGCTGTTCAAATATGGTAAACACTTGAATTCGTTTAATTTTTATATAAATATAAGTGAATATAAATGGCAACTAGCCATTTAAAATGTCCGCATGTTATTTTGGGTCACAGAGTCTCGATTTCACTTTAAACTATTTGATCATATTTTTGAATATCTTAAAAGACTTACATAAGTTAAACAAACTAATTTTTTCAATATCTTATCTATAATTGAAGTATAATGAAATTTAAGATGCTTACATTCTTTCATAGTGAAGACTAGTATAGTTTACTCATTGAACAATGTTGTTGATCACTATCGAGTGAACATTTTTTTATTTTTCATCAATCTTGAAAGTTTAATGTTATTTATTGATTTTACTCTAAATATAATGAAACTTTTTCTACTTTTATTTTCGTTTGGGTACGAGAGAATATAAAGTGAAACAAATACAAAATTAGTTAAAACGTTATCAAATCGTTTATAACGATAGCACGTCATTTCAGTTACGAGCTCTAAATTTCACTCTAGATATAGTTAAAACACGATTTTCAATAATTTTCATGTGGATATGAGGGAACATAAAGGAAACAAATACAAAATTTACTAAAATGGCACTTAGTCGTTTAAAAGGCATTTTGAACAATTACATGTTTTTCTGTTTTGTAAGCCTTATACCCTAAAACCTAAATTGTATAACCTAAAACCTAAACCATAAAGAGCAACCCTCTATTTAAAATGATCAAATGCCGTTTGGGGTCATGAGGTATTGCTTTCACTCCGAAACTAGTAAAACAATGTTTGAAACATCATAGATGACTCGTACACATTGAACAACAATACGTGCTATATTTTGAATACTATACTTCCTACTTATATTTTTCTTTATTGTCAAATGTAGTGTAATTTACTACCAGATTATTGAGTGACTCACTATAGTTTGAACAAATGTGTCGATCGCAACTTCGAAATATAGTTAAAAATTTCATTCTAAACTTCATATGGTTATGAGCGTGAATAAACCGAAACGAACACTAAATGAGTAGAAACATCAGTCATACGTTTAAAAAGACTAGATGTTGTTTTGGGTCACGAGGTATCGATTTCATTCCGAAATTAGTAAAATATGCTTTGAAACATCACAATGACTCATATACATTAAACGAATACACATGCTATGTTTTCGATGCCCTACTTGCTACTTATGTTTTTCTTTATTGTCAAGTGTAATATAATTTCCTACTAGATTATGGAGTGACTCACTATAGTTTGAACAAATGTGTCGACCGCAACGTAGAAATATAGTTAAAACTTTCATCCTTAAACTTTCACGTGGTTATAGGCATGAATGAACCAAAATGAGCATTAAATGAGTAGGAACGTCAGGCATACGTTTAAAATGACCAGATGCTATTTTTGTTTAAACAAACAATGCTCCTGCCATAGTTACCAAAAACCTGATAAAAATAACTATCAAATTTATCAAAAATCATAACAATTTCAAGATTAAATTCAACAATTAATTCACCCATCCATAACAAACGTGAATGAATAGAAACTAATACTAAATGAGTAGAAACGTCAGCCATCCGTTTAAAACGACTAGATGCCCTTTTAGGTCACAGGGTCTCGATTTCACTTAAAAACTAGTCGGTCATAGTTTGAAACATCTTTGAAGACTTGTACATGTTGAATTAGTTAATTTGTTGAGTATCTTATTTCACAATTGGAATATAATGAAATTTGTATTACTTACCTTTATTCGTAGTGAAGTAGAGAGTAAGTTACTTACAGAACAATAGTGTTGGTCACTATCAGTTGAACTTTATATTTAACTTGCTGTTCAAATATGGTAAAAACTTGAATTCTTTTAATTTTTATATAAATATAAGTGAATATAAATTCATCCTTAAACTTTCACGTGGTTACAGGCATGAATGAACCAAAATGAGCATTAAATGAGTAGGAACGTCAGTCATACATTTAAAATGACCAGATGTTGTTTTTGTTTAAACAAACAATGCTGTTGTCATAGTTACCAAAAACCTGATAAAAATAGCTATCAAAATTTATCAAAAATCATCACAATTTCAAGATTAAATTCAACAATTAATTCACCCATCCATAACAAACGTGAATGAATAGAAACTAATACTAAATGAGTAGAAACGTCAGCCATCCATTTAAAACGACTAGATGCCCTTTTAGGTCACATGGTCTCGATTTCACTTAAAAACTAGTTGGTCATAGTTTGAAACATCTTTGAAGACTTGTACATGTTGAATTAGTTAATTTGTTAAGTATCTTATTTCATAATTGGAATATAATGAAATTTGTATTACTTACCTTTATTCGTAGTGAAGTAGAGAGTAAGTTACTTACAGAACAATAGTGTTGGTCACTATCGGTTGAACTTTATATTTAACTTGCTGTTCAAATATGGTAAAAACTTGAATTCATTTAATTTTTATATAAATATAAGTGATTATAAAGTGAAATGAACATAAAACTAGTTGAAATGACAACTGACCATTTAAAATGTCTGCATGTCATTTTAGGTCACAGTGTCTCGATTCACTTTAAAACAATTCAATCATATTTTTGAATATCTTAAAAGATTTATATAAGTTAAACAAACTAATATTTTAAATAATCTTATTTATAATTGAAGTATAATGGAATTTAGAATACTTACATTCATTCATAGTGAAGACTATTATAGTTTACTTGTGAAACAATGTTGTTGATCACTATCAGGTGAATTTTTTTTTTATCGATCTTGAATGTTGTTTATCGAATTTACTCTAATTATATGGAAAATTTTTCTACTTTCATTTTTATGTGAGTACAAGAGAATATAAAGTGAGACAAATACAAAATTAGTTAAAACGTCATCAAATCGTTTATAACGATAACATATAATTTCGGTTTCGAACTCTAAATTTCACTCCAAATATAGTTAAAACATGTTTTTCATTAATTTTCATGTGGATATGAAGGAGTATAAAGTTAAACGAACACAAAATTTATTAAAACTGCACTTAACAGTTTAAAAGGGCAGCATGCCATTTTGCCATTAGTTTTTAAGTATGAAAAGTGAGAATGAAAGCGTGAATTCATGTTATGCGATTTTGGTAAATTTTGGTTTGAAATTGGACATTTTAGATATTTTAAATGAAGGGTATTATGACTTTTAATACATGATAAAATACATTATAGGTTATTTTACCAAACATTATTAGTTATAGATTATTTTACCAAATATTACTGTTTACTAAGCTTTTTAAGCAAATTCCCAATTTTAAATATTACCGTTTACTTTTCATCTTGTTTTCACCTGGGAGGTTTAAACAAAGAACACAAAGGAAAACCCCCAAATCACAATCACAGATCATTTTCTCTTAGAGTCTCCGACGAGTTAGAGAGAGAAAGTACAGAGAGAAATGGCGAAATCGAGCGCCGACGACGAGGAGCTACGGCGAGCTTGCGAGACAGCAATTGAAGGCACAAAGGAGAATATCGTAATGTCGATTAGAGTGGCCAAGAGCCGCGGGATCTGGGGAAAATCCGGAAAATTGGGTCGCAGCCACATGGCCAAACCCCGCGTTCTCGCCATCTCAAGTATGGAATTTTCTGTTCTTTTTCTAATACCAGTTTCTGCTCGTGGATATGTATACATACTCGTATTTTATGCAATTATAATGATTGTATCTATTTCAAGATTTGATCAATTTTAGGCTTCTAAGTACCATGGACCTTATTCAACTTCCAATCAGAGCGTGAGCATATTTTTCTGGCCTATAGAAAAAGCAACTTACTTTTTTCGGAAATGACTCTTACGTACACTGGTAAAAAGAATTAACTATTTTGGAACTTACAAGTAAAAAAATTTTAAGCTTACCCAACATTCTCAAGGCATGTTTATTATTTCAGGCCAAGCTCCAAAATCTAAAGCTCTGCTCGAGTAGGCTCCTCTAAGGCTCGAACCTTAATTTTCCAGTTTAACTTTTTACTCTTTTTAGCTTACTGACTTCAAATACGTATGGAATAAAGTTTAGTTGAATTGAGTATGTAATTCACATTTAAGCGAGGCTTTGATATATGCCAATTTAGTGTTGAGTTAACTATATCATGAAGGTTCCACTGCTAAAAGAGAGGATTTGAATGAATTATATATTTAACTGCAACTGTTAGGTTTTGTATTTCTTATAAATGAAAAATATATCTTCAGCTGTATCCTTAGTTCTCCAAACTCTGAACTATATTATAAGTCTACTTCCATGCTTGGCTTGGCATTTCAGGTAAGGTAAGTGAAATTATTTAGATTGGCATTTTGCCTCCAAAGGAAAATGGAAAACTTTTAAATGCTTCTGCTAGCCTTGTCTATGTATGTTTAGATCTTACTGCTGCAAAATGTTAAAACTTAAATTATGTTGCTGCAGTTGATTCCCTTCCCGCCACTACCAAAAAAAAAAAAAAGAGGCAAAGTAGATACATTGGTGCTAAGCAAACGCCAATTTGATTAAAGTTGGTTATCTGCAATAGAACCATCCCTTTGTTTTCTATATATGATGGGACAAGTCTTTTTGGCTGCCCTCTGTCTCTTTTGTTCTGTCCACAAAGATAGTAAAAAAGAGTCACCATATCGGTTTAACTTTGAAAGCACGCTCATTAATCAATTTTAATTAACTAGTTTAGGCCCTTTGTCATAAGCAGCATAATCATTAAATTAACAATTAAAATCAACAAGTCATTTTTTTAATTGTTTTTAGATGATTAATTAATCACGTCAATTTATCATATGTTGAATTACCACAATTTGTAATATGAAAGTAATAAAGAACGCCAAATTGTTCATGGAGAAACCCAATTGGGTAAAAATCCATCCTCTTTTTATGGGATATTTTAAAAACCACACACAAGGGTACTAAGATAGTTAAGAACTCAAAACTCGCGAATGCGCTTTTTTGGCTGCCCTCTATCTCTTTTGTGCAGTCCACAAATATGGTAAAAAAGAGTCGCTATATCGGTTTAATTTTGAAAGCATGCTCGTTAATCAATTTTAATTAACTAGTTTAGGCCCTTTGTGTTAAGCAACATAATTATTAAATTAACAATTAAAATCAACAAGTCATTTTTTAATTATTTTTAGATGATTAAATAATCACGTCAATTTATCATATGTTGAATTACTACAATTTGTAATATGAAAGTAATAAAGAACACCAAATTGATCACGGAGAAACCCAATTGGGTAAAACTCCGGACTCTTTGCCGTCAGTAATCCACTATAAATCTAAGCAAGCTTACAGTACGGTCCAAGCCCGCCTACCCTGTAGAACTTCTGACATCAATTCCTACGGTCTCTCTTGATCTTACTGGAGGTGTGCTCTTTCAATGCAAATCCCGACTCCTGGTTTATATCTTAGCCCTCTTGGATGCGTGCTCCTGACGTCAGATCCCGACTTCTAGTTCCCCACCTTAGTCCTCCTGAATTTGTGCTTCTGCAACAACTCGTATCCCTAGTATCGATTTATTTCTGGTGGATAAAATAATGAACTTCTTTTTCTTCGAGTTGGAAACAATCTTCTATATTATGATCTTGTGGTTTAATGTGAAACAATATGGCTTGATCAACAAATCAAAGTTTAGATGAATTTATGACTCAAATAATGTGGTGGTTGAATTTTTGAATCAATGAATGTGTTTTGGATTTTCAAAGAAATGATCTCTAAATACGATTCAAAACACTTTTGGACGTCCTATAGGATGTATATTTATAACGGGTAGCATTTGGGATGAAAAGGAACTCAAAATCAGCTTGAAAAGCGAATATTACCGTTCCTCTGATAACCACGTCGCTCGCGCTTTAGGTTAGCGACAGGAGAGCAGCGAGAGGAGAGCGGCAACTAAGCAGTCGTCAATATTTTCATCATAATTTTCTCTCCCGATATTCGATTGAGGTAATTTAAAATGTACTGGAAAGCTAACTCAAAGGGCTACAATTCTTCTAGAGATAGCCTTGTCCAAATTTCAATATTTTTTATGTGAAAAATGCGTTGTAAGTTGCGACTGAGAATTTGGAGTATAACTAGTACGGCTCTTTGACACTTTTTAGACTTCAAATTGCATTCCAATGATCATATGTGATTTTTTTGGACATCTTTGAATTCTTCAAGACTTGTACTACCAATTCCAACTCTTTTGGTGTAATTAGGACTCAATAACTCCTATTTTTGACTTTGATTACAATTTGATAAGCTCTTAATACAATTTAATTAAGACATGATTTTGGCTAAGAAAATTTCCAATTATAATTTGGACTTAACAAACTTTATCTGTACTTACGAATTTTCTATCAATAGTTATCTGTTTTTATCAATTTCTTATAGTCTTATACTTGTATTGGTTACTTTGGCTATGGCTACACACATTATCTGGCAGCAAAGTCTAAAGGTCAAGGAACTAAGGCTTT
>CAIGRP010067235.1:0-15200 GCA_903798385.1 Fraxinus cuspidata | reverse complement strand
AGGAAGTTGTTGCACTTAACTGCTTTGGATGAAGTAGATGTTGAGGAATATGGAGTTGAACATGGTACCATGACGGTGTTTTGTGATAGTACTAGTGCTATTAAATTTTTCAAAAATCTCGTTCAATACTCTCAAACCAAACATATTGATATACAACATCATTTTATTCGAAAGTTTGTATATACCAGTGTTGTAACTTTTGAGCACATCTCTATAGAGAACCAATTAGCTCACCAATTTACCAAACCATTAGATGATCTGAGATCTCTCAGGATGGCTATTGGTGTCTGTGTATCTCTTTGATTCGGTACTTTGGTGCATGCTCGTACTTTAGCATTGTGTAACATTGATTTATACATGCATCATATGAGTTTATTTGTTTTCTAGGTAGAAAACTCATGCATATCTTTTTTTATTTAGTTTTATAACTATTATTATTATTATTTTTTGTACTTTAAAATTAAAAAAAAATTGAAAAAGAAAAATGCAGGATTTTTTTTACAGCATAATGTATAATATACTTGAATTTGTTTGTTGTGATCAAGCATGAGTTTAATCGATGAGCTATAACATAGTTTCCATTGTCGGTTTAAGTTATTATGAAATACTTAGTATAAGTGTCTTCATTTACCATCTGCACTGCACACACTATTATGTTGTTAGTAGGATTCTACCCCGTCTATGAGATTTGTGGCAATCACATGTTAGTAAGGTGAATTTGAACATGAATTTGCATTATTTATTAAACTTAAGCTGAAATTTATCCCAAGTAATAAAAAGCTCAATATCTTATGTTTTTCTTCAAACCCTATATGACTTGAGCAATTAAACCCGAGGGGTTTCTCATAACCTAGTATCTATGGTCAACTGACTTTGGTTAACCAACCTAAAGCTCGCTACATGTGTCATTTTTAGTCGCTTAATGGAGAAGAGTCTGCACTTAAGATGTGAAAAAATAATAATGAGCTTAAAATATTGAAATATGTGAAAATAAATTATGCTCAAACTTAGAGGGAGAAAAAAAAAATCCATACAAAATGAGTTTTTCTTTATAGGTTTTAATGTGCTTTTAATGATTTGACTTTCATAAGTAGATGAATACATTTATTGGTAGTGATGTTTAGCATGTAATTTCTCACAAAATTAAGGTTTGAAGTCTTACTTACATAGGATTAGTGACACTTTACACATATGAGTCACTTATATAATTTATTTCATGATAACTTGAATTACGTATGTGGGAAGGGTTATTGTCCATTGATTATAGTTGTGTATACTAACAACTACATTTTTGAGTTATTATACGTTAATTATCAGTCTCTTATCATTTGTGATAAAAAATGGGAGTAGTTAAGGATGATGTTTTAATTGATACTTTTGGTGTACTTAAAAATTTTTATTTGACATTAACATTCGGTGTATTTAAAAATTTTAATTAAGAGGCATATGGTATTTTTGTTTTTAGCTAGATTAAGTTTTGATGTTTAGTGATATCAATGATTTTTTGGTATTTTTGTTTACATTGATATTGCATCTTAATTTAGCTGGTATGACTTATGATTATCTATTTGAATTGTGTTTATCCATATTATTGTTTCACGTGCTTTTACACTTGGTATTTGAGTTGTCTATTTCAGGAATCAGGTTAGACAAAGAAAAAGCACAGTTCAGCCAAGACAGTTGGTTTTGGGAGTAGTAGTTGTCTTGTGTCTTTTTTAATATGACTTTAGATTTGTAGTTTTGTGACAAAATGTCAAAGGGGGAACTTGTTAGGTTTTTATTGTAATTGAAAAGTATGTGAACAAAAATGACTATAATTAATATGATGTAAAAGTCAACGAGTAAGTTGCAAATATTATAAGTCGAGTTGTATTAGGTCTAGGGTTCGAGGATGAAAAGAAGGAAAAAATGGCACTACAAGTTTGCTAGATTGTCGCTCTGACTTTGCTCGAGCGATAGAAACAGAAATATTGTCGCCCGCCTGCCGTCTTAACCTCACTCGAGCGACAACCTGTCACTCGTGTGTCGCTGATCCCTAGCTTGAGTTACTGTATTATTCGAAAAGTTTTAATTCAAGTTTTTAAGGCTTTTTGTCCGATCAATTCAGCCCCTAAACCTACAGTTAAATACCAGCACACCTCTGAACGATTTTTTCCAAGGTTGAACATTGAGAGAACTCATATTTCTCTATAACTTCTTCATCAAATTCATCCATAGCTTTCAACCTTCATAGTTTGATTTAATCTTGGCGGTGAAAACATCAAATCCATATAATCCAAATACTAAACTGCTTACTTTCTAAACATTTGTTAGAGTTTTGAAGATCAAGGGAAGGTGACTGAAGTTTCAGTTGTTGGAGAATGTGGAGTTCTTCATTGATCTACAGGAGATAGATGAATTCATAAAGTTGGGAGTTGGTGAGCGCTCATTCTAGGAGGGCTTTGAAAATTGCAGCCGGGAGTTGGTGTAGGAGCACTCAATCTAGGAGGGCTATCGGAATTGCAGTTAGGAGGTCAGAAAATACTAGTGGTAGTCGTGTCCGACACATTTTAAGTTTAAATTCATTTATAGTGGATTTTTGACTAGCAAAGTGCTCGGAGTTTTTACCCAGTTGGGGTTTCTCTGTGATCATTCTGTGTATTATTTACTGTTTTCATATAACTGCAGCAGTTCAACATAGGGAAATATGATTGATTGATTAACCATCTAGAGATAATTAAAAGTGACTTGTTGCTATATAAATATTAATTTTTAATTCTGCATAATCTCATATTCATCCCCCTCGAGGTGTAATTTGGGTCGAACCTCGTAATTTCAGATGTGTCAAAATTGACATGGTAATGCCATTTTGACAAGTAGTAGCACCATGTCCATTGCTTTAATCTTCCGGTTAAGTTTGGAAAAAAATTTTCACAATTTAATGCATGTCTAAGAAATTGTCGTAAATAAATGGGTAATTAGCACATAATGTCATACCTTATATTTTTTGAGATTTTCACTCTTAATCACACTTCTAATTGTCAAAAACATCTTTCCGTCCATTTACTATAAATATATCCATTAACTGAACACAAAAAGTCAATTTTCTTTTCAGAATGAATGGGGAATATAGTCATACAAAATTTTCCCCTTTCTTCCTCCTTACACGGGGCACAAACCACCTTTCGGTTTCTCCTTTTCAAATTTCCCCATTTCTTCCATTTCTTAATGCATTCTTTCCCTTCTTGTCTCCTCTCGTCTCCTCACCGCACAGTGGAAGCATTGTTATTTCTTATCCTTCATTGATCAACACACTAATTTTTTCATCGTATGGCACTTAGGAAACCAATAGCAAGCAACGCTAACACACTGCGGTGGCTCAGCCTAATATCGGGGGTGGTGGTGGTGATGATGTTATCTATATAAAAACAAGCCAGTGTGCAGCCACAGACCAATTTGTCAAATAAGGGGTGTAGTCAGTGCAACGCAACCAATATAGGGAACTTTTTTGATAACCTTAACACTACCTTTTCCGACCTGAGAAATCAGACGTCGAATGAAATCAAATGGTTCACAACTATGCAGCAGCCGAGATCTTCTGATCAAGTCTATGCCATGGGATCAGTGTAGAAATTATCTTTCGGGGGCTGATTGTTTAACTTGCTATAATGCAGTTGTTGCTCAGATTAGGGATTGCTCAGCAGCAAATGGAGCTCGTGTCATATATGACGGTTGTTAATTTCCTTAGGTAATTCTACTTTATTTATCCAATTGAGTTGGTCTTGCTAAGCTCAAACTTGGAAATACTTTGTTTTACAAATGGATATTTTTTAAAAAAATCAACTTCGCGCCACTCTTGTGTGAGATGAAGAAAGCAAGAAATTCTGGAACATGTGACTGTGTGAAGGATAAGAAATAATAATGGTATTTTACCTAATCAGTGTGTTAAAATTAATAAATATTTGAAGGGTATTGTTAATGGATGTTAGACTTGGAGGAGAGAAGGGGAGGAATGCACTAAGAAATGAGGAAATTTTTGAAGGGGAAATGATATGTACTTGGTGGTTGGAGCTGAAAGACTGCTGGATAGAGGGGCTGCTGCCTGCTTGGGTCGGATCAGCACCTTGAAGAGGTTGATCTGTTTAAGCCAACAAGGAAGAAATTAGTTCTAGAAAAGTAGAGAAATGTAAATCAGCTGTATTATATCAGGATGTGTTTTAGGAGTTGAAGTCTGCAAGTTGAGGAAAAAAAGACTGTATTGATCATTCAATGAAGAAAAAGAAATAGAATGAATTAATCCCTAGGCAATTCGAGAGACCCATAAACTCTCCTCACTGACTCTAGACTCTTCCAATTTGTCCCATATGATTTTCACAAATTCTCCCCAATTACATTTATTCACATCCTTTGATTCAATTTACAAACATGACCCTGACTCAAAATAACAACCATGACTTAATAAGAAAACAACTTAATAGTAAGTAACAGAATTAATTTCCCTGCCCTGTCGCCTTTCCCTTCTTCCTTCTTGTGTATGTGAACTTAATAGGGGGCCTATCATTACCCCCTTCCCCAAAATCCACCTTGTCGTCAAGGTAGAACTTCAGAAACTGCAGCTTGATGTTGTCGTAGAGCTCTCAGGTTGCCTCAAACTCTGGAGAATCCTTCCATTTGATCAGAACTTTTGGCCCAGATCCCACAACTGAACTAGAACTGACCTGTAATACGGATTCTGGCTCTACTATGAATTGTACATTTGCAGCTAACGGTGTTGCCAATGGCTTGAACTGCTCCAATGGCCTTCCTTAATTTGGATACATGGAAAAAAAGATGGATGGCTGCCCCAGGAGGTAACATCAATTTATAGGCAACCTGTCCTACCCAAGCCACAACTTCAAACGGTCCATAGTAGCGCAGGGAGAGTTTTGCAGACCATCTATTTGCCACGGAGTACTAACGACATGGCTTCAATTTAAGATACACTAATTCTCCGACCCCAAATAGTATATCCTTACATTTCTCGTCAGCCGTTCGTTTCATGTGTTGCTGTGCAAGTTGAAGGTGTAATTTCAACTCTTGTAAGATTGCATCCCGATCGAGTAAAGATTGCTCCACGGATGATACAACTGTAGCCCCTTTCTCAAACACTGTAGGTGGGTCGCGTCCATACACAATCCAAAAAGAGGTATGCTTATAGGCCGTATGAAAAGAGGTGTTATACCAAAACTCTGCCCAAGGTAGCCATAGGCTCCACGAACGTGGTTTATCGGAGACGAAGCATCTTAAGTAAGTCTCCAAACACCGATTCACCACTTCGGTCTGATCCATCTGTGGGTGGTAAGATGAACTCCACTTCAGCACGGTTCCCTATGCTTTGAATAATTCCTCCCAAAACTTACTCTTGGAAATTCGATCCCGATCCGACACAAACTACTGCAGTACCCCGTCTAAGCGGATGATCTCCTGGATAAACACTATTGCTACAACTTTGGCAGTAAAAGGGTGCTTGAGGTAGATGAAATGACCGTACTTACTCAACCGATCAACAACCACTAGTATCGTGTCCTAACCATCTGACTTTGGTAGCCCTTCCACAAAATCTAGTGAGATGTCAGCCCATACTAAGTTTGGAATAGGAAGTGGTTGTAATAAACCTTGAGGGGACAAAGCCACATATTTATTTTGTTGACATACTGCACAGCGAGCCACACAATCCCTGGTATCCTTTTTCATACCCTTCCAATACACCTCTCGAGCGATCCTTCGATAATTTTTAAGAAAACCCGAGTGACCCCCAACATTAGAGTCGTGAAACTCCTTCAACATAAGTTCCATGAACTGGGAAGATTGTGGTAACACCAACCTGCTCTTATAACATAAATTTCCCGCCACCAGTGAATAACCAGGTTTAGTCTCAATTCCTGCTTGTAAACAACTTAATATTTCTTCCAATCCTACATCCTTTGTCACTGCCTCCTTGACATCATCCAACTGTAACACCATGGGCGTCGATAAAGTTAAAACATGTATAGTAGGCTCAATCCTCGAAAGTGCATATGCAGCTCGATTTTCCAGGCCATATGATACTGAATTTTTGAAGTCAAATCCGAGCAACTTTGTCAACACTTTTGATGCTCCTCACTCACTAAGCGCTGCTCCAGGAGAAACTTCAGGCTCCATTGGCCCGGCAGATAATGACGCCATTTCTGTATGGCAAATACTATTGCCATCAACTCACGTTCATAGATGGATTTTTGCCAAGCAGTCCGCGGCAACAACTGGCTAAAAAAGGCAATAGGATGACGATTTTGCATTAGCACTGCCCCCACGCCATGACCCGACGTGTCGGTTTCTACCACAAATAGTTGAGAAAAATTAGGTTGTGCTAACACCAGAACTTGGGTCATTGCTCTTTTTCATTCACTAAAAGCTGCCTTAGCTCTGTCATTCCAGATGAACCCATCCGTCTTGAGAAGTTCTGTTAATGGCCAAGCGATCTTAGCATATCCAGCCACGAATTGATGGTAATACCCGGTGAGATCCAAGAACCCACGTAACTCCTTCAGATTTCGGGGCTTAGGCCACTTGCACATCACCTCAATCTTTGACCTATCTGCAGCCACCCCACCCCTTCTCTGAAATAATGTGTCCAAGATATTCCAGTTGTGGTTGACCAAAGGTGCATTTTTTTTCATTTGCAAACAACTGGTGTCTCTATAAATAGCCCAATACCATATTTAAGTGGTGATGGTGATCTTCCAATGAAGCACTGTATATCAATATATCGTCAAAAAATACCAGAACAAACTTTCTAAGATATGGTCGAAAAACATCATTCATTAGACTCTGAAAAAAGATGCTCTGATACCAAACTGATAGGTACTTGGTGGTTGGAGCTGATAGACTGTTGGATGGAGGGGCTGCTGCCTGCTTGGGTTAGATCAGCACCTTGAAGAGGTTGATCTATTGAAGCTAACAATGAAAAAATTAGTTCTAGAAAAGTAGAGAAATGTAAATCAGCTGTATTATATCAGGATGTGTTTTAGGAGTTGAAGTCTGCAAGTTGAGGAAAAAAAAAGACTGTATTGATCATTCAATGAAGAAAAAGAAATAGAATGAATTAATCCCTTGGCAATTCGAGATACCGAGAAACTCTACTCACTGACTCTAGACACTTCCAATTTGTCCCAGATGATTTTCACAAATTCCCCCCCAATTACATTTATTCCCCTCCCTTGACTCAATTTACCAACATGACCCTGACTCAATTAGAAAACAACTTAATAGTAAGCACCATAATTAATTTCCGTGCCCTGTCGCCTCTCCCTTCTTCCTTCTTGCTTATGTGAACTTAATAGGGGGCCTATCAGGAAACCGCAAGGTAACCGTGCCTGCATAAGGGAGGAAGAAAGGGAAAAAATTTGTAAGACTGTATTACCTTCTATTTTGAACAGAAAATTGACTTTTTTTGTTCAGTTAATGGAGATACTGACGTTTTTGATAATCAAAGATGTAAATAAGGGTGAAAATGCTAAAAAATGTAAGGTGATGACGTTTTTCACAAACTTTGTCCACATGTACCATTGTGAAACAAAAGACGGCAGAATATTTGAGGAAAATAAAAGTTTTAATATAACAAACAAAATATTAAATATCGAAAAGCAATCCACCAATCTAGTAAGAATACATTGTGTAGGGAGAATTTATTTATTTATCCTCCAAAACACAAAAGTTGTGTTGATTCAAAGTATTTTAAAATGCTAATAGCTTTCCTGCTAAACAAACTAACCCCAGTGTGATGCAAAAGTGGCCACCTCCAGACTGATGCATAAATGCATCAACGCAATCTTCATCTTCCATTCCAATCTTCATGATCAAATCAGTTAAACCGGATTAGATATGCCATTCCCTAATCACGAATTTAGGATGTAAGAATATTCAACGAAAAATAATTGGGTATATTTCTTGTGCAAGCAAAAAGGCAAATGGTGCTTTTTCATTGGGATACAAAACGAAAAATTTCAAGCAATTAAGCCTGGTTTCTTGACAGAATAAATTTCATAAGTAATAACTAGTAGGCAATTTTTCTTGAAATTATACTAAAGAAACCCATCAGAACAGTTATGGAGAAAAACAACTGTAAAATATAATCTGTTTCAAAGAAATCTATAGAGAAATTGTAAACTACTAGAAGATGGTGGAAAACTAAGATGGTCATCGAAGGGAAATTACCTCGTGTGGGGTTCTCTCAACATCAAGATTTTTTCCATCGAACACGAACCTCATAACTCCGTACTAAAAAATTATTTACTTTGCAATATGCCATTAACCTCTGTATTTTATAGTCACGTCTAACTCGAAAGTAGACTTCATCACCGTCCTACCATATAAAAAGCAAAATGATGCAAAGAGAAGGTGGCTAGGGTCTAGAGACCATGTACAAAAACCAATAAAGCATGCATGTTTTTTTGGTGCATATTGACAATTAATGTAAATAAGACACCATAAGTATTTCACACGAAACTTCGTACTTCGTAAGGGAGCTGGTAAAAGTATATGATTTAATCTACATATTTACCAGTATCACACTAAACATGATTCCAGTAAAATATATTTGAATATATGTTTCTCTTAAAGCAGCGAAGTATATACGCTAATATCATTGCCAAGTACATTTTCAACTAAATCCCTGATATTCTGCTGCAATTCATTTCCTGTCAACTTTAAGGCAAAAAATATTATCCTGAAACTTTTTACAAGACCTCTCAGACAAACTCTGGAAATTATTTCAGTTAGCAAAATCTTTGAATACCTTTCAGTTGAGAATGCTCTTCAACTCTGTTTTTCTGTAATTCAAAGTTTTAGTCTCAAACTCAAAAAACTTGAAGAAAGCAATAACCACTTGAAGCATTTATATCTAGATGCTCGAGTTCTTACTTTCGATTACATGCACATAACAAAATGACAATATAATTTGTCTCAGTAAAACGCTGTTGGAGAAGCTATTGAATTTTTTCTCATATCAACCATTGGACAATTCTAAATACTCATTCAGTCAGGGGTCTCCAACAACCCCTTCGCACAACAACTGCAAGCTACTGATGCAGCACCAAGAATGAAATATTCAAAAAATGAAAAACGCATCTTGAAATGCATTGATTTTAAAAATAATCATGAATTTATGAAATCAAAACTGGATGATTGACAAAGAATGCTTAGACTTGATTCTTGATCGACAAATCATCAATTCTAAGGTCGAACAATTTCGACTGAAAATTTGAAAAAAAAAAAAAAAACACTCGCTCACAGCTTTTATACAATTTTTATCAACAACAAATCCAACAGACCAAGATACTGCTTGTGGCTAATCAATAGAAAACTATGAAGCATCGACATGGACATGAGTGCACTTCCCCTTGCAACACAAACACATTCAAATAAGTGGGACACGACAAGCCGAGGTTATGTCGAATAAAACGACACTGATCTCTTTGTTTATTTGTTTTATTTTTATTTTCAGTAAATATCAAAGAGAATTTGAGGAGGATGAACAATGAAAAATTGGCGTTTATTGTAATACCAAAATGATGGAAAAATGGTAAGACTTTTAGTAAAAATGTGGGCCTTTTTAAAAGAAGGAAAGGGTGCAAAACGGTCAATTTGTTTTGTACAATGTGAGCCTTCTTTGAAGAGAGAATTATAATATATCTGTGTATTTGCAACTTTTCTTAGGGTTTCTTTTCACATTTATTGATTTTCCCTAATCAAATCAAAGTGCCGCCGCCATCTCCTCGATAAATTTCTCCGCCCTATCTCTTCAAAAATTTTCAGATCCGATCCCACTCTCCATCTGAATGTATCAAGAATGCAATTTTGTTTTACCTAAGTTTCTGTCTCATTTGTTTGGTCTGAATACTTCAAAAATGACCTTGCCTTGTCCCTGAGATGTCATAAATATGTCAAAAATGTGTAGCAGGCATGTCCGAATTTAAGAAAAAAAAAATGTAAAACAAAGAAGACAACATGCCACCTAATGCATCGGACTCATGTCCCGTGCCTGTCAAGCACCGACACACATGCTCAAGGGGCATGTATTTGTGCTTCAAAGATGGAAAACCTAATGACCTATACAAAATTGAAAATCTCACCCTAGATTCCTATCGTTTATTCCCTAATTAAATAAAAGACATAAAAATAGAAATTAAAAAGCTTTAAACTGTTCCAATCCCAAAGGATTTTTTTCTGTGTCAGACTGCTTACAGACTGATGAAATATACACACAAAGAGGACGAAAAACAGATTTCNCTAATGACCTATACAAAATTGAAAATCTCACCCTAGATTCCTATCGTTTATTCCCTAATTAAATAAAAGACATAAAAATAGAAATTAAAAAGCTTTAAACTGTTCCAATCCCAAAGGATTTTTTTCTGTGTCAGACTGCTTACAGACTGATGAAATATACACACAAAGAGGACGAAAAACAGATTTCATACGTATGAAAATGAAGTTACATGGTAGGTTACATAGCCATCCTTTTTGTACATTTTAAAAATGTTTTTCCACCAACTATTCTACCTACTACAACTCAACACTACCTTGACGGATTTCAACTTGTAGCAGGTCCATACTTACTTAAGTTAGACTTCATAATATAGATTATAATTGAGTACAAAATGCATAGGATAAGTCAAAGCAAAAAACATTCCTTAGGTGACAACAAAAGTGTCACACGGTTCATCACTCCTCCTTGACACTTTTGTTGGAAACACCAAAACATTCTCTTAGTCTTTCGAATCTTTCCTTAGGCAAAGCTTTTGTGAAAATATGAGCGACTTGTTCCTTAGAACCGCAATGCTTCAATTCCACCTCCTTTCTTNACATTCTCTTAATGTTTCAAATCTTTCCTTAGGCAAAGCTTTTGTGAAAATATGAGCGACTTGTTCCTTAGAACCGCAATGCTTCAATTCCACCTCCTTCCTTTCTTGAGCTTCCCTAAGGAAATGTTACTTGATCTTTAAGTGTTTATTCCTCCCATGGAACACTGGATTTTTCACCATAGCTACAGCAGATTGATTGTCACAAAGAATGGTTGTTGCTTCTGGTTGTTAATGCCTCAGATCCTTCATCATTTTCCTCAACTAGATGGCCTGATTTGTTGCTTCAAATGCTGCTATGTATTCAACTTTAGCAGTTGTTTGTGCCACCATTTTTTTCTTAATTAAATTCTAGCAAACAAGGCTTGAACCAACACAGAAAGCATAGCCTGAAGTGATCTTCATGTCATCAACAGATCCGACCCAATCACTATCAGTGAAACCAGTTAAAAAAACGTTTTTGACTTCTTAAAACTGATCCCAAACTCCTTTGTTCCTCTGATGTCTCTCAACACCATTATTGCAACTTGAAAGTGAATTTCACTAAGTTCTTACTTGAATATTGACAACATATTCACAACAAACATTAGGTCTGGTCTGGTGGCAGTTAGGTAGACCAAACAACCAATTAAACTTCTGTAAACCTTCTCATCAATCTTCTTTACTCCATCCTCTTTCAACAATTTTAAGTACTGAACTAAAGATGTGTTAGCTGATTTGCAATTCTCCATATTAAACTTCCTTAACACCTCTTTAGCATATCTCTTTTGGCAAACAAAAATTCCATCATTTGATTGATCAATCTCCATTCCAAGAAAGTACTTCATTTCACCCATATCTGTCATCTCAAATACATTCTTCATTTCATCCTTCACTAATTCAATTAAAGTTGCATTACTGCCTGTGATTAGGAGGTCATCAACATATCGAGAAATAATGATCAAATTCTCCTCCACTTGTTTGATGTAAAGTGTTTGTTCATTGATACTTTTATTGAAACCAAGGCTGCTCAAGTATTTATCTATTCTACTGTACCAAGTTCTTGGCGCCTGCTTTAAACCATATAAGACTTTCCTCAATAGGTATACCTTATCCTCCTTTCCTTCTATGATAAAGCCTTCAGGTTGCTCAATGAAAATTTCTTCATTCAAGTGCCCATTCAGAAAGGCAGAATTCACATCTAATTTATTATATCCTCCATTTTAATTGAGCAGCAGTGGCAAATAGCAACCTTATTGTCTCAAACCTAGCCATTGGAGCAAAGGTATCAGTAAAATCAACTCCATATTGCTGAGCATAACCTTTTACAACAAGCCTAGCCTTAGACTTGTTGACAGAACCATCAGCATTCATTTTGGTCCTATACACCCATTTTACTCTAACAATATTCTTATTTTTTGGTCTATCAACCTGCATCCAGGTTCCATTCTTTTCAATTACCTTAAGCTTCTCCTTTATTGCATCTAACGAAGCTTGAGAATCAGATGCTTCAGTGAAAGTTGAGCTCTAGAACTGCTATATTGCAGGTAGCATAGATATCTTCAATTGATTTAGTTCTAATCACTTTTTTCTCTAAATCTGATCCATCATCAGGTTCAGCCTCAACTTCAGCTTCTTCTTCATTAATATTAGTATCTACATCTTGTGGAGTTAGTCTTGGAACCTCAAGTTTATTCACAGAACTTGACTCCCAATTCAATGAAGAGTTTTCATCAACCTTGACGTCTCTGCAGAAAACTATTTTCTTGGTTTGAGGATTATAGATTTTATATCCTTTTGCATTGTCACAGTAGCCAATCAAGACACATGCTTCAGCCTTTTGACTCAGCTTGTCCCTTTTAACATCTGGTATGTGAATGTAGCATACATTTCCAAAACCTTCAAGTGGGATACATTTGGTTTAACTCCATACCAAGCTCATAGGAAGTTAGTTTATCCAAAGCCTTTGTAGGCAACCTGTTGAGTAGATAGATGGATGTATTTACTGCCTCAGCCTAAAATTCTTTTGGCACTTTCTTCTCCAACATCAAGCACCTTGCCATTTCCATAACTGTCATGTTCTTTCTTTCACAGACCCCATTTTGCTGAGGTGAGTAAGGAATGGTTAACTGGTGTTTGATACCGACTTCCTCACAAAATTTGTCAAACTAATTGTTGGTGTATTCAATTCTATTATCTGTTCTTATAGCCTTTATGTTGCAGCCATTTTCATTCTCCACAAGATACCTAAATTTCTAATTACTGCAGGCACCTCAGACTTCATCTTAAGGAAGTAAACCCAACACATTATAGTTAAATCATCAATAAAGAGGACAAAGTATCTGCTTCCATTCAAGGTTAAAGTTCTCATAGGGCCACAGACATCAGAATGGACCAACTGCAGCTTGCTTTATGCTCTTCTAGACTGGTTTTTAGTGAAAAGGCAGCCTAGTTTGTTTTCCTAATTGACAGATATCACAAACAGAAGCATCATCACTCACTTTTGGCATGTTTTCAACTAACTCTAGTTCATTCAGATTTTTGAGTGAGGTGTAATTGGCATGCCCAAAAAGTTTGTGCCACAATGCATATTCAACCAATGTACTAGTGAGGGCATAAGAGCTAACATTCTTCCACTTCAAAGGAAAACTCCTAGACTTCATTTCTACTGTCAACAATTCCAGATTGTTTTGATCCAAAATAGTGCAGCGACTATCCTTAAATATAAAGGTGTAGTTCATTTCAATCAATTGGCCTACACTAATCAGGTTTTGATCAATGTTAGGCACATACAAGACATTAGAAATGAACTTATTACCTATTGGAATCTGCACTGTGACTTTGCCAATTCTTTTCACCTCCACATACTCTCCATTTCCCACTTTTACCTTTGATCTGTAAGCATCATTTAACTCTACAAAGATATCTGAATTTGAAGTCATATGGTGAGTGAAGCCGCTATCAAGTAACCAAGTTTCAACCCTACTGGCAGCTGTGTATACAAAGATATCTGAATTTGAAGTCATATGGTGAGTACAGCCACTGTCAAGTAACCAACTTTCAACCCTACTGGAAGCTGTGTAGTCTATGGCTGAAAACAAATGCTCTTGAGACAGATCTTTTGCAACTTTGGCCTGCTGCAACTCTTTCTTCTCTTTTTGGTTCTTGCAGACTTTTTCAACATGTCCAAACTGCTTGCAAGACTTGTATTGCACACTAGGTCTAAACCAGCACCATTTGGGTGAATGGCCTTTCCTTTTGCAGTGAGGACATGGATGATACTTAGTATCCTTGCCTGAGCCTTTAGCTTCTACTTCCTTCTTCTCGTTTTGTGCTTTCTTCCCTCCAAAACTGGTTTGAGCTTTCTGTTTTCCTTTTACAAACAGAGCTCTCCTTCAACCTGTTCTTCTTGCCTTAACAATCTTCTTTGTTCTGTGGCTTGAAGAGCATACAAGTTCAGCCAAGGAAATTCTAGCCAAGTCCTTAGAGTCTTCAAGAGAAGAGATCTTGGATTCAAACTTCTCTGGCAGACTTATCAAAACCTTTTCCACTACTCTCTTATCTGGTAAATCATCTCCTAGCAGCCTTATTTGATTGACTACCTTCATCATCCTATTAGTAAATTCTTTAACCGTTTCAGAGTCCTCCATTTTCAAGGTTTCAAACTCCCTTCTGAAGTTCAACACCTGCATCTGTTTGGTCCTTTCATTGCCTCGAAATTCTTCCTTCAACCTATTCCATGCTTCCTTTGATGTTTCACAGGTTATAATCCTTGTGAAAATGGCATCTGAGATGGCTGATTGTATGCAAGAAAGGGCCTTAAACTTCTTGGCTATCTCCTCACTATGCTGCTTCAACTGAGCAATGGTTGGATTAGCCCTCAATGGTGGTGGTTCAACTCTAGTTTCTGTGATTTCCCACAGATCATATGCTTTCAGGTAGGCTTTCATTTTTGCAGCCCAAAAATCATAAATCTTTCTCCTCTAAAAATGGAAAGTAATAGGGGTAGAAAAACCACTTGAAGCCATATCACTCACTCACCCAAAAAACTCGGCTATATATGAAGGTTGCTCACTGGTTTACTCTAAGGCCATTGGTTTTTCAGATTCTTCAAATACCTAGAAAAGCTCTAATACCACTGATGAAATATACACACAAAGATGAGGAAAAACATATATTTCATACATATAAAAATGAAGTTACATGGCAGGTTATCTAGCCATCCTTTTTGTACATTTTAAAAGTGTTTTTCCACCAACTATTCTACCTACTACAACTCAATATTACCTTGATAGATTTCAACTTGTAGCAGGTCCATACTTACTTAAGTTACATTTCATAATATAGACTATAATTGAGTACAAA
>CAIGRP010067233.1:0-24900 GCA_903798385.1 Fraxinus cuspidata | reverse complement strand
TTATCACAAAACATGTGAGTTTGGTTGTACCATTCCCTCTTATGACATGCATCCAACTTATGTGACTATTTTCTGTTACAGGTTTCTCGTCCCTCTCCCATACCAGTCAGTGATAGTAGCAAGGTATGTTTCAAATGTGTTCGCAAGCTTTCTAGTGAATTTAGTTTATATATTAGTGAGTTAATTTTCACTACTGTTATCATACAGGCTTTTACTGGTTCTATTGTAGAACACGCTCCCGACATTGGGAAAAATTCAGTTGAACAACAGACTGGTGCTCGTAGCTCGAAACCTGTTTCAAGGTTTAAGATGCAGAGAAAGTAGATATATGGTTTGCTTATCTAACTATGTAAAATTTTGACACTGTAGAAACCTATTGTTAACCTGAGTACCCCTCCCTTCCCTTAAATTTAAATATGACTTATTTTTCTTTTTGTTAAAACCAGCTAAAATTTATAACTACTTTTAAGTACCATGGGCCCAAAATGGACATTAGTTCACCTTGAAGTTGGACAGGACAAGCAGAACTGGGCTATTACTTTTTAGGCCCATTGTCTGGGCCAGATCAAAAGTAGCAGATAGCATGAAGTGCAGATTCTTACCTTGAAGCCCAATTGGGCTGGCAAATGGAGGATTTAAGTCCTATGGATCCAAAAAGCCCATACGGAGTTGGCTGAGATGGCAGACAAAACAAAAGTTTTAAGCCTCCGTTTCACAAGTTTATAAATTATTTGTTAAAAAGAATAATAATGAATTTCACGAAATATATAAATGTTTTCTAATTTATAGTAGTTATGAATGAGTGATTGATATTAATACTTGATTTTAATTAAACTTATAATAAATTGATAAAATTAGTTATCTTCTTTACCATTCCATGATAAGTTTGCTCAGAGTTACTGTATTATATATTTTTAATCTTAATTTAATTGTGGTCACACTTCGAGATATAATTAATCTTTATGGTCGAGAAAATATGGATATATATTCTAACTATTGACACCATGTTATTCTCATGTATATAGAGATGAAAAAAGTACATGTTTGACATATAATATTAAATTGGACGTACTAAACACTGTAATTATTATTATTTTTTCTTTATTTATAACATCGAGTACTACTATTATCCAATAATTTTCCCAAGCATGTCATATGAGTAAATAAAAATAAATCAAATGGGTTAATCATGCAATATCAAGCTTTTAGAAACACTGGGGAAAAAATCTTATCAAGAAAATGTTAAAAAGGACAAGGGAATGCAAAATCCAAACTAAAAATAAAAATAAAAAGAAAAAGAAAAAGAAAGAAAGATCGAGGGTGACCTTTAAAATGGGATGGAAAATAGAGAGGAAGAGGAAAATGAAAATAAGTGTATTATTTTTTGATTAATTGTTATTGTAATATAAGGAGGTTTGAGGCTGCGTGATGGGTGGGACAGAAAGTCCGGTTCTTGCTCCTTAATTTACTGCAGTTAATTGTGGAAGAAAAAGAAAAGCAATTGTGTGAATTATACTTATTAATTAATAAATGTTATAAACTAAAGAGAGACGCCAATAAACTTGTGTGTATTTTATTGAGAACCAAAGTCTCATATTTATACGGAATGATTAGGGACACAATGGTAAAAATTTCTAGGATTGAAGCGGTACAATTGTCATTTACTAATAAACTTACTATTTTCAATATTCCCCTTGAATGACACATTGCAAAATATTTGTCTCGGTAAATCAAGAAAAATCAATGGAACAAAATTTGATCGAAAGAAAACTAATACAACTGCTCTTCCTAATTTCAATTCTTATATCAATTAATCTTTATCTTGCAGACAATGTTTTGAAATAACACCGTCTTCATGCGAGATATTTATCACCCATTGATGACTGTAGTAATATGGTGATTCGAAAAATACCTCTTATTGATTTCTTCGGGACTCTTATACATATAGAAGTATTATATTGAGGGTAAATATCTTGTACGTTATGGACAATCATCACACAAAAAATATGTCATGTTAAAATCTTATTAGGAAAAATCCCGTGAGAAAAATTTTAATGAAGGAAAAATAGTATATTATTCTTTTGAATAAACCACTAATATTGTTTCATTAAAAATTTTGTTAGGAAAATCTAATGGGACAAAACCTTGATCAAGGAAAAAAGATTACAATGCATATTTACTCCCCTTATGATAATATCACTTGAATTATACTTCAAACAAATTAAATCCTTTCAATAGTATCAAAACCATACAAAATAAATTGTCTATAATCACATTATTATATTCATATCAAATTTTATGTATTGTCACGCTAATAAAATAGAGATTTGTGCTTATATTTACCACATGATAATTTATTTATTTATACAAGTTTCACGAAATTCATTATGTAAAGAATCTTAGGTTTCATATTATGACTTTATTTTTTCCATATTCATTTTACACAAGTATAAACCTTTAGGAGTTCAGACTGTAAATTCAAAAACTTCAGGCTTCTCTAGTAAGTTTAATTTTACTATGATCGTATCGAGAAACTTCAGGTTTCTCTAGTAAATTCAATTTTAGTATAATCGCGTCATTTTATTTGACCAATCATTGCTTTGATCGATGTGTTTCGACGAATTTATTTTGATTTTTCTCTATTCATAATATTATACAGTACATCATGTGAAAAAATGTTGTCGTCAACTTTTTCTTTTTCGATTCTATTATTTTTTTAAAAAAAATTACTTATTAAGATATCTCAATTTTCAACATATCAGGTACTTGAACCTCTTATATGATTTTATAATTTGTTATGTATAAACACTCATCAAGAGCATGTGCCTCTTTAATGAAATTATCTTTGCTAAATTGCTCCATTTTCGTTTGGAGATTTTTTTATTAAAATCAAATATAATGACGCTTTAAGCGTGTCATAAATTTATCACATATAATATTAGCTAATTGTCCTTCCAAATATTAATTCGAGTTTGAGTATTTAAAGTTGGTGTAAGATATTGCTGATCTCTTTGCTTAGTAAATGAATCTAAATAAATTATTTTAGAACTTCTAGTTCGAATTATCTTTTACGATTATTTAAATAATGATAAATTTATACATTACTTCCAACTTCTTTATTCCTCCATTAATGCTGAGATAATTGTCCAATCAAATTGACGATTTACAAACTGCGGATAAAATATTTCTCATTTAGAATAAAAGTTCAAATTACGCATTTATTCTCGACATTCTTTAATTTTCATCTTAGTACAATGTTATTGAGAAATTATACATATATTGCACTATCAAATAATTAGATGAAGAAATCAGGTTTCGACCATAAGCCAATTATAATAGGGAGAACTTGATGTTGATATGATGCATAATAACATTTCTTAAACAGAAATTGAAAGTATTTTATTTTCAGTTAAATTAATTAAAGACGTTTAATATGCAAAATTATTAAACTATTTGTCTACATCCCAACTGATACTTATTAAAATATTGAGATTTAAGATTACTAGCATTAGCAAGGCACGGTCTTGATTTTATAATCTGAAAATTATGTTCACACTTTAAATTTGAGCAGAAATTTCGCAAACTTCGGAATGTGAATACTAAGCAATCATCTAGTATGTATCAAATCTATTAAATGGAAATAATATTTAGATGGTCAATATGAAGGATGATGAGCTCCATGTATCGCCATAATTAATTTTCAGAATTAAATGGAGAATTAATTCCCTATTTAGCTAGTGGTAATCAATGACCAATTTTCAATAACAAATATTATATGTGAATTCTTTGGATTGAAAAATCTATTGGTTTTTCGTTAAATGTCTATTTAAAATTTAATTTCACATCATTATTGATCTAATAATAGTCAAACTGATCATACTAAACAATAAAATCAAATCGAACTTCTGGTACAATATAGTGTTTGTTTCAATTATGCCACACATTTAAGAAACTTAGCATATTTCTCTTTAATTTAATAGAGGATAAATTACCATCAAAAATAAAATTTGATTCTTCCACACAATGCAGTATTGACTATTCTATAATATCAAAACAATAGTTTTCTAGAATATTGATATATATTTAGTCATGATTATTCACAAGTAATAAAACAATATTTTTAAGGAATATTGATACATATAACTTATATTCTTCTAAAATAGTAATATGTATAAATTTTGTGCTTCTTTAGAAACACAAAACAGTAATCTTCAAGAACACTAATACGTATTGTTTTTCTAGAGCAATATATCGATATTCTTTTAGAATATTGAATTATAATGACGTGCTCTTCAAGAGTATATAATATTCTTCCTGGAACACACACACACACACATATATAAGGTGAGTTGTGTTTCTTCTAGAACATCAAAACCATATTCATTTAGTACAAATATAATTTCGAGTTGTGCTTCTTCAGGAATATAAGTCAAATCAAAATATTCAATTAATATAAAAATTCACAAATATAATATATAATAGAAATAGGAAGAATTCTAAAGAATATACTTACTTGAATTTGAAAGTTTTTTAAAGTCTTGAACATATAACAAATCTCATATTCTTCAAAGATAAAATTTAGGATTCGTTTGATTGTAAATGTAAAATTTGAGTGGAAAGAAAATGAATTACATATAATTGAATTGCCTATAATTTATTTTATTGAGAATTGTAATTAATTGTGTTTGATTGATATAATTTTCCACCTAAAAAATATTGAAAGTTTGGTGTCCGTTTGATTTCGTTTTTCATGAAAATTATCATTTAAAGTGATAATTTTTTTTTCCATTCGGTATAGAATTTGTTCCCATTGCCAAAAAAAAAAAATTAAAATTAAAATTAAAAAAATTTAAAAAAAAAAATTTAATACCGAATATCATTCATTTGGCTTTATTTTACATGGAAATTGTCAATAAAAGTGATAATTTTTTTACCATTGTGTCTAAAATGTTTTCCAATTGCTAAAAAAAAAAAGGTAACTTGAAAAAAATCTTCCCACCAAAGTGGTAGGAATTCATTTTCAACAAAACCAAGGAAATTGTGCTCATGTGAGTGAAACCAAGAAAATCATTTCCATGAAATTTTTTGTGCTATCAAACAATGCAAAAATAGAAGTTGCAATTGGTTTTCTATTTTCCAAGAAAACTTTTGCACAATTAAACAGAGTCTTTAAAAAAAAATTATAGAACTTCAAACTTTTCTACTATTGCTATTTCTCATAGATGAACCGTTCAATTTTGATAAGAACCATCGAATTTCAAGCAAAATGAGTTATAAACGTCTTGTCCAAATTTCATGACAATCAGACGACGATACACTGAGATATCTACATTTTTATCACAATTGTTTGTCCAAATTTGTCTCAAAAAATTTTATGAACGTCTTTGCTTCACGTGTGCAAGTTTGAAACTGCAGGGTTATGTAGATGCTAATTTGTTAGTGATATTATAGTAGAAGGAGCACTACTGGGTTTGTATTCGTTAGTGATATTATAGTAGAAGGAGCACTACTGGGTTTGTATTTACGTTGGGTGGTACGACTATATAATGGGTTTCAAATCTATAAAATATTGTTACTTTGTCTATTATATAAGCTGAGTATGTCATAGCAACTGAAGCTGGAAAGGAGATAATTTGGCTACATGACTTCCTAGATGAATTGGGTAAGAAGCATGAGATGGGCATTCTACACAGTGACAGTCAGAGTTCAATCTTTTTTGCTAAAAATTCGGCTTTTCATTCGAAGTCGAAGCATATACAGACAAACTATTGTTTTATCTGTTACCTTGTTGAAGATAAGCTGGTAATACTTGAGAAGATTTGTGGATCTAAGAACCCGACAGATATGTTGAATAAGGGTGTCACTATTGAGAAGCTGAAGCTGTGTGCAGTTTCAGTTGGCCTTCTAGCTTGAGGATAGGGGGATGAGTTCCAGGGATGAGGGATTATGTTATTCTTGGAGGATTGTGGTTGATATTGGTGATTGAACTAGTCTCCAAGTAGGAGATTTGTTGGGCTTTGTGGAGCCTAGTTTTGTTTGATTCGATTGATGACCCGACCCGAATAATGTTGCGTGGTTTTAAGTGGGAGATTTTCTGAGGCGTAGTTCATGGAGTGTATCGGCCCAAGCCGGAGCTCTCATGGACAAACCTCTCGGGGGTCCGGGTGCAGCGACCCTGGGAAAATTTTTTAGCCCGTTTTATTGCCCATTGTAAATCTTAAGCGTAGTATATAAAAACACAGTTTAGATAATTAGGATTTTTTTGGCATGATATATAGAGAGAAAAATTGTACGATCGCACTTTGTGTTCTTTCCCTGAAAATAGAGAAATCTCTGCAACTCCACGGACGTATGCAAATTGGCCGAACCATGTAAATATTGTCTTGTGCGTGTGATTTTGTTTCTTTGGCGTGTGTTTTTTCTCTATTCAGTGTTTCTCACAGGTTGAGAATTTTGGGTTGATTCCCTACATGTATAACCTCTTAATGAAAATCTTTCACAAAATTTACTATCCTAAATAATTCGGGTTTGATGCAACAGGCAACTGCTCGATACATCTATAACACATTAAATAATTTGAGCCTAATGATATCAAATATGATTGGGCCGATGGAACAAATGGCTTCTCAGCTCTCAAATACAGGCATCTCGATTATCGAATGAGATAATTAATTGATTATAGTCTCTTTGATATGCTCGATAGAGGTTCTATTTTATTTTATAAATTTCAATGCTGCAATTTTATATATCTGCATTGAATTAATTGGTTCTTCATAACATGTTGTGCATGCTGAATTATGCAGAGTCTTCAAGTAACAATTGTGAGTTATGTGGAAAAGCTGAGAATTGTCATGTCGGTGGAGAAAGGTTTCATGGATCCAAATAAGTTCAAGTCATGCATTGAATATGCCTTTGATGCAATTTCTAAAGCAGCGCTAAAGTGAAGATCAAACGATATTGTAGTCTTAGATTAATTTCTGCTTTGTTTTAAGTTCATTTAGAATATGGTCGGATATTAATATTGGGATTAATTTACTAAATATTTTAAGGTTGTATACATTTTCTAGTATTTGTTTGATGAGAAGTGTGTGTCAATTTTATTCACTTTCTCCATGCCCTCTATCGAAATGTCTCAATGGAATTTATTCTTTCATCCCTTGTTTGATCTTGCAAGGGAAAATAATTTCTTTCCTAGAATATTGGCTTCTTTATTTGGACTTGAGTCGTAAAACACAATAAAGGAAGACACATCTTATTAACGCATCAAGAAGTTGAACAATTATATAACGGGGGCAATGGATGATACTTCAACTTTGTTTTGAAGTTTTACGTACCGCGTTGATGTTTTTAACATTGGCCTTTGTGCATTGTAACCATGATCCCCTACTCACACAAATACACGAACAACAACATAGTACAGTGAATATTTTGCAGAATCTCATACTTACTCTATCAATTTCAATATCTGCAGTTTTAGTATTAATTTATCTGAAAAAATAAAGTTAGATTGAAATGGTTGCTTTGAGAATTAGCATGCTAAGTTCTGACACGCTTCCTTTAAAGGTCATCTAATCAGAGAAGTAACTTCAGAAAATTGTATAAACTGACTCAAAAACTTTTCTCTCTCTCTCTCTCTCTCTCTCTCTTTTAATCTCGAAAATAGCTTTTGATGAATGGGAGTGTCTAGCACAGCTTTTTTCCTTGCCGTGTAAGCATTTTACGGTAATATGATATACTTTTTAGTGCAATTCATAGCCAATTAAATATCCTCTTAGAAATATAAAGTGTGAAAAACAACATTCGTATGCAGCACATTGGACAGAAAGCTGTTCATTCCATTGTTGGTGGATTTCAACATCTATGATTATTAAAATAATATGTCATCATCTAAGAAACGATAGGAAAAATTGAATTTGTTGCTCGAGCATGTTAAAGAGTTGCATACAAAAATATTTTTTAAACTAACTGTGCAAGAAGTCAAGAATGCAAGATAGTTGTCAATAATGTAAATATAGGCATGTGACTTGACAGTGTAGTTCCCAAATGTTTTGTCTCTTTTCCTAATTTAAAGAACTATAAATTTGTGGAATCTGTTGGGAAAATAATGTAATATATGCAATTCACCGTTCTCCAATTTATGTTCAAAAATAACTATTTGGTAAGTGAAAAATTGGATAGAGTTTCAAGTAACTCAATGAAAGAAATAAAGCAAAAAATAATATGGTCAAGGCAAGAATTTGATTCTTTCTCATTATACGACATTGACTTGTAATAGTAGAACTCCAAACTACAAGACAAACTTACTAATGTTTTGATCTCAAAAATCGGAAGAAGACTAGAATAGTTAAGAAAATAATACTCCAGACTATGCAAATCCTAATAGAGAGATCAAGCGAAAAGTTATTGTATCAGGATAAGTACCTTTTGAGTTTGACCCTTCTGTAATAGAATATTATCGTATTAACTTGGCCAATCATTGAATGCGATATTTTGAATTGGTGTAAACCAACACAATATTACCCGAACAATAACCTCCCTAATATTTTTGAGTTCTTATTGTTATGTTCGTTTTGACTGTGAGCAAGTCTTAAGTTTTATAAGTGTTTAGGAGAATTCAAACATTGAAACATTCTCGCAGAAGTCACCTTATTTTTAGATAATCTCCTATTATATAACTTAACTTAAAATCTACATATAACACTTTTCGTAAGAGTTAAGCCAATGTGATCTACTCAAGGGCTTCATGAATGAGAATTAAGATCGGAGAAAACTCTCTAACCGAACCAAGTGATTCTTTTTAAATTGAATACCCGAACAAGTATCTGAATTGAGAACAACGAGCTTGAATCGGTTGTCGGTTCTAGACCGAGAACTCAAGAACCAAATAAAAATTGAATCTCCCTAATATTTTTTTATCTTAAATAAGTTAAATTATTTTATTTTTTTCTAAATACATTTGCTAACTAACTAATTTGACTCAAACCCAAAATATGATTTTTCTATTTTTAATTTAAAGTCCAAGTCCAAGCCCAAGCCCAACCTAATCAAATTGACCTAAGTTTTACCCAAAATTTTATATTCTACCGTATTTTCATTCTAGATAATCGAATTGGAAGCTTGGTTATTCATCTCTTCATTATTATGAGCTCTCTATTCTCATCTTCTTGTGATTCTAACACCAAATCTATAAAGCACTCAACAAAAAGAGGCAAAAAAAATATTACGGGATTTGACTACATTATTTTGTTAGAGCTAAAATTGAACATATCATCTATAGAATTAATGTAACGTTGTTACAAATATGAAATAATTTACTGTACGGAAATGGAGAACCAAGCCCGAACAGTTCCATTATTAAATTTGGACCCGACGATTTCACTTATTAAATACCCAAAAATTTGGGTTGGATCCTATTAAGAACACCAACCTTGTAAACCTTGTACAGAAACTTCCGTTGAGCTCCACCACAACATCATGGTAGAAGTCAAAACTTCTACACCAGAAGCTGGGAAAAAAAAAAAACGAATTTGTAAATGCACATGTATACCCTGATTGTTCGTTTTTTTGTTGGTGAATAGGTTCCGTTTGGCAAGGTGGCATTTTCTCGGGTCGATTGATTCACGCCAATGAATTTATGGTAATGGCTGCAACTATAGTAGCTAAATTGTCAATTTGGTTATGAGTGTTTATTTTTTTTATACACGTTTTGCCTTTGACTAAAATCCTGTAATAATATTTTAAATGCTTGAGTAAGTTCTGTTTGTGAAAAAGTCACGGACAAATGGTATAAATTACAGAACAACACAATCATTAGGCATTACTGAACATTATCTTGATTGGATGGGCATTTTGGGGAATGGTAAAGATAAAATTTTGGTTCTTTTTCACAATAATATGACATTTGACCCTTTGGCATTTGATAAAGAACGGTTCTTTCTGCTGGAATATGTTTGTCCTCTGCAACTGCAGTACTTTTGGATGCTTTAACCTGATAAAAATTAGGTTCTTAGATTTGGGTAATTACTATTTAGAGAGAGAAGATATATGAAATAAATGAATTAATATCTGATTTTTGTATAAATAAAATTTATATCTGAAAATTGAAATTGAAACTTTATAATTGTGATTTTTTGTAATTTTCACTATTTCAAATTAATTAAATTTTAAGCCTCCATTTGACAAATTTATAAATTATTTATTAAAAAATAATAATGATTTTCAAGAAATATGTAGATAATGTTTTAAAATAGGTAGTAGTTATGAACGTGGGGTTGAAATTAATATTTCATCTTAATTTAATTTACAGTCCATTTATAAAATTGGCAGCCAAACCAAAGGCTAAAATGATAAAATTACACTGCTAAGAGCTACCGTATTATATATCTATAATCTTAATATAATCGTAGTCACATTTTAGCTAATTTATAATATTTACCGTAATGTTAGAAGACTTGGATTCTATATGACAAATTTATAAATCAATTTATAAATAATCAAAATTTATTTTTAATCGTGCATTTTAATATATTAATAAGCACAATGATCTTATCCAATTCTCATCTACATCTATTTATATATTAAATCTCTTATAAATTCTTCCCCAAACTCCGTTGGTATTTTTGTCATTTTTCTTTATTTTTAGTAAAGGATTAAAGATTTGACTGGACTCGCAAAAAATTGCATTTTTCAGTTTTAAGACCTTTTTTCTCCGAAAACAAGGTTTTAGACTTTATTAGTTGAGTTATTCAACTTTTAAACATGGAGTCTTGACCTTTTTATAATAAAGGAATATTTAAACATGTCTATTTAAGGTTTTATTATACATTGAGAAAGAAGTATATAGCATATAGCATATTTAATCGCTTAAAGTTAGTTAAATTTATTCTTTAAATTAATTATTAAACAGGTAATGTAATAGAAAAGTAAGTTTTGCATTTAAATAGGATAAGAGACGTAGAGATTTGGGTTCATCTCAACCTACTACTTTTTCAACCTTGTGGTCCTAGCAAGATTAAATGCATTGTTATATTCTTGCACATTCTAGTTTAGGAAATAGTTGACATGACATACAACTAGATGATAGATCATTAATTGTAGATGTTGAAATCCGACATCAAGGACATGTTCGGCTTCTTGCACATGGTGCTAGGAATCGGTGTCATTTGTCTCGTGTTACATTCACAACTATAAGATCAACTTGGATTTGTGATCGATGGTGTGTGTGAAATTCGGTAAAGTAGTGACCATGGCATATTGTTCGTGTATCTTTGCATATAAAGGTGGAATTAGTACTAGACATGATTGCTACTTACGTGGAAGGGTCTCAACTTGTTGGTAAAACGTTTTGTATAGTGGATAATGATACATCAAGTCGCTTGTAACAACCCAATTTTTCGGTGTTCGTATTCTATCGCAATTAATGCCACACGTTTTTAATCTGTATTTTGTGGCATGATTTTACTGAAAACAAAAATAAACATGATTTTATTAGTTTCACGCATTTTGT
Source organism: Fraxinus cuspidata (assembly GCA_903798385.1). Lineage (NCBI taxonomy): Eukaryota > Viridiplantae > Streptophyta > Magnoliopsida > Lamiales > Oleaceae > Fraxinus > Fraxinus cuspidata. Next base: position 13,394 of record CAIGRP010067233.1, on the reverse strand, counting down.
TGCTTATTTACTAGAATCGTGATTATATGGAATACCATTAATATGATACTATATAATGACCTTTGATAGGCCTTCTTATACTAAATATATCGATCTAGATTTGAAACAATAAGACTGCACGAACCATCCATGTTAACTTTTTGACACAACCTATCCACCGAGCCCATCCAAACATTTAACATAATTCAATGTAAAATATATTTGCTTGTTTTGTATTTAAAACCCATTGATGTACGCTATATTAGCTTATTTCAAGAATAAACTGTGAGATTAATAGAAGTTGTTGTCTACCTAAACAACAAATATATGAGATAGTATAACAACGACAAATTTCATCTTTATCTATAGAATATGTTTTCTTGAAATCTTTATCGACGACCATTTTCAATGAAATAATTCAAATATGACTTCTTGACCAAAAAAAATAATTCATCGTTAAAAGTAAAATTTCTAGTTAATTGATACTATCACGTATCATATTCAGGGGCAGATGTAGGGGATAGACCTGGGCGTCCAAATGAAAAATGAATAGAGAAAAAATATATTTCGTACTTAAATTCAGTTCAAAAATTTATTTTAGCTTAGTCACGGTACAAGCCTAGATTCTAGTTATCCAGATTTAGTTAGACTCTGCAGTAATTAGATATTCACTTTATGACATTTACGCAACATGAAAACCCTTGTTACCAACAGCATGTTTGACTTCGTTTAAAAATTTCACATATATTTAAAGAGTTTTGCTATTTGTACACCAAGTTTGACTTCTCAGTGTACAGACCCCCTCACAAGAGGGGGGCCCAACCAATAAAAATATATTGAGTCCTCCCTCTTAAACTCGATGGACACTTAGCAAGACCATATTTAAATAAGTAAATTTTATAATAAAATATTTATATTGATTAGAGCTAAATGTTTTACATGTTTGACTAAGCTTAAAAGTATTAATTATTTTATTTTTACATATGTATTCATAGATTAATTATTCATACTTATAAGTTAAAATTTATTTATTTTGACCATAAAATAGATATATTATTAAAATAAGTAACTTTCTCTATATATTTAATTTAGTTAATAAAACGAATTTGTTAAAAACTTATTTATTTATGGACTAATAGGATTATAAGTATGTTATTGAAGCTAAGTTAATATGGACGTGAGATAATTCCAATTCTTTGGAACATCGAGATTCCAAATCATTTTTTTCATTTCATGTGGAATGAGAATGTGTTGATTATATTCTACTGCGGACTACACATGGAGTTTTATAGAGCAAATTATTCTAGTGGAGTAAAATCACAAAAGTGGGTACACTATATTATAAACATAAAAGACTATTTATTTAAAATTGGCTTTTTGGGCCAAAGATCACCTTGACCCAAAGGTCTGCACACCTAGTGTCAACACCTTGGCCGAATTTTGCCAAGCTATCGATGCTTATGCTTTAACAACATGTTAACCTTATAGTTTATACATTTCCATTGTCATGATGATTTATGGGTATATTGGACTATAGCTAGGTCAATTACACGGGGTCTACTACAGAATATATCATGAAATATTAGAATACATAAAGGACGTTTATGTCAAACCATGATTTAATGACTACATTATATGATTGTATTGTATTAACATGGATATATACTTTTCGACTATAATACTATCACAAGTTTTTACGGTCAATAATTCTCCATATGTGTGTGAATCATAGCTGGAGTGCTTGAGGTTGTGTGAGGGGCATGTACCATGCTTAACGTGTAAAGAGCAAGAATAATTAGAGAAAGTGTGACACTTGAAGATGATATACAACAAGTGATGACTATGTATATTGAACATATAGGATATCCAAACAACATTTATGCGTGTATTTATCTTGGCAGCCAAATAGAGGCTAAACTTATGAAATTACACTGACAAGAGCTGCTGTATTATATATTTTTAATCATAATATAATTGTAGTCACATTTTGGATAATTAATAATATTTACATAATGTTAGAAGACTTAGACTTTATTTGACAAATTTATAAATCAATTATAGATAATCAAATTTCATTGTTAATCGTGCATTTTAATACATTCATAAGCACTATTATTTTATTCATTACTCATTTCTATCTATTTATATTAAATCTTTTATAAATTCTTCCCCAAACTCAGTTGGGTATTTTTGTCATTTTTCTTCAATTTATTAAAGGATTGAAGATTTGATTCCAAAAAAAAAAAAGGTTTAAGACTTTATTAGTTGAGTTATTCAACTTTTTAACATAGAGTCTCGACCTTTTTATAATAAAAGAATATTTAACATGTCTATTTTATGTTTTATTATACATTGAGAAAGAAATACTATTTTAGGTCCAAACAAGGTTAGATGCATTGAATAAAGGTGCCATATTGTTCATGTATTTATGCCTATGAAGGTGGAATTAGTACTAGACATGATTGTTACTTACGTGGAAGGGTTTCTAACCGTTGGTAAAGCGTTCTATCCAGTGAATAATAATAAATTAAATCACTTGTAACTATCTAGTTTTTCGGTATTCGTATTCTATTACAATTAATGTCACACGTTTTTAAGCCGTATTTTGTTCCGTGATTTTACTAAAAACGAAAATAAACAAAATTTTATTAGTTTCAAGCATTTTGTTTGTAGTTCTACTATTAAGTACCTTGACAGTAAAGCAAGTCTTATTTGATTAGATGGAATACCATTAATCTGATACTATGTATAATGAATCGTGACACCTCACGAACCATTCGTGTTAAATTTTTGACAACCTATCCACCAAGCCCATTCAAACATTTAACACAATTCAGTGTAAAATATATTTGCTTGATTTTTTTTCTAACCCATTTATGTATGCTATATTAGCTTATTTCAAGAATAAATTTTGTGTGAGATTAATAAAAGAAGTTGTGATCATTCTCTTGCTGCTCACATAAACAACAAAGATATGGGATAGTACAACTACAACAATTTCATATTTAATGATAGAATATGTTTTCTTGAATAATTCTCTATAGGTGTGTAATTCATAGCTGGAGTGCTTGAGGTGGTGTGAGGGGCATGTACCGTGCTTAACGTATGAAAAGCACGATTAACAATGAAATTTAATTATCTATATATAATTGATTTATAAATTTGTCAAATAGAGTCCAAGTCTTCAAACATTATGTAAATATTATTAATTATCCAAAATGTGACTACGATTATATTAAGATTAAAAATATATAATACAGTGGCTCTTATCAGTGTAATTTCATCAGTTTAGCCTCCATTGGCTGCCTAGATAAATGCTTATTTCTGTTCTGTTATAAGGAGTTTTTTTTTTTTTTTTAAATCTTATGCAAAATCTTACAAAGTCTTGAATTTCAAATTTAGTGTGGGGACAAAATGGACACCACAACTCCCACTGTAGATCCTCCCATATGGACGAACCTTGTACAAACTGACTGAATTTCTATAAATATACCAAATAAGTTGGAGGATGAACATCCACAATACTATGGAGTTCGAACCAGAAGAATCACTAGAGCCAATGAGTCCTAGTGCTCAATATCTGAAGAGCTCAGCATTATCACCAAGTATTTTAGGTGTTATGGAACTAGAAGTTCCAATTGATGAGTCCATTGCCATCCCATTCCTCAGAGAATTATTCATACCCATTAATCGCCGCTTTTCCTCAATCATGGTGAGTTGTGTGATGCTTGTCGTTTTTGTTTTTAAGGTTGAGGCACGACCGTGGTAAAATAGGGTTTTTTGTTACTAGTGTTCGGGAATAAACTTAAATGTTTCGTTATAATCCTTTGACAGACATGTTTCAAGACTGTATTTCATCCAATAACTTGTTGTCGAAAACATAGAGATTATAGGTGTAAACAAAATGGTGAGTTAATAATCAAGAAGTGAATTTTTGTACTCCAAGCAGGTTTCCGAGGAGAGAGGAGCAAAGAAATGGAAAAGGGTGGAGGTAAATCTAAAAGATCATGTAAATGTACCAGTTCTTCCCAGTGGCTTGTCAACTGATTATTACGATGAATGTTTTAATGAGTATCTATCAAAACTAGCATGGGAGCAACTTCCAGAAAATAGACCTTTGTGGGAAGTTCACATATTTAACTATCCAACAAACCATGCAGCTGGGAATATGATATTCAAACTTCACCATTCACTTGGAGATGGCTATTCTATAATGGGAGCCCTTCTGTCTTGTCTACGAAGACTTGACAATCCTTCTATGCCATTAACATTCCCATCGCGTAGTTCTAACCAGAAGCCTAATCGTCACAGCCATGGTTTTCTTAGGCACATGAACAGGTTTTTTTCAGGGTTGATTAACACTGCATACGATTTCGGATTTAATCTGTTGAAAAGCAGTTTGATTGAAGATGATAAGTCGCCTATTAGATCCGGGCATGGAGTTGAGTGTGGACCATTTTCTGTAACTTCAACTACCCTTTCACTTGAATATGTCAAGGAAATCAAGACCAAGCTTCAAGTGGTAAGTTCTTTGGCGCTTCTTATTCTTGTTTCCTTGTTTTCTTATTGTCAATTTTCTCCCTTTTTTTTTGCTCGTGTAAGTTCATTCATTTAAGGATTGCATTTCTTTCACAGACGATTAATGACGTGATTACTGGGGTAATCATATTTGGAACCCGATTGTACATGCAAAGTGAGAATCAAGATTCAAGTAAAGCGAACTGTACAGCACTTGTACTACTCAACACAAGGGCCATTGGAGGTTACAAGTCAGTGAGTGAGATGAACAAACCTAATGCAGAAATGCCATGGGGTAATCGTTTTGCATTCTTGCACGTCTCTATTCCCAAATTGACTGCCTCTGAATTAAACAATCCACTCAAATTTGTTGACAAAGCCCGTCAAATAATCAAGAGGCAAAGAAGTTCTGCATCAGTTTATCTTACGGGTCAGTTTCATGACGCCATCACAAAGTTTAGAGGTCCTGAGGTATGTATATTGATTTTCCATGTGAAGAAGCTTATTTGATCTCATGTTTTGCCAGAGTTTGCTAGTTTACTTTTTGGGTTCGATTCTAGTATCGTACGAGCAAGAGTTCGTTGGTCACTATAGGAATAATTTCTTCTTAATTAAGAATATATTAACTAAACAAATTCACTTATTTCACGCATTTCTTTAGGTCATGCCTTGGTTGCAATAATCCAAAACTAACGTATATTTTACACACAACCAAGTATAACCTCTTAATGAAAATCTTTCAGAAAATTTACTATCCTAAATAATTCGGGTTTGATGCAACAGGCAACTGCTCAATACATCTATGGCACATTAAATAATTCAAGCCTGATGATATCAAATATGATTGGGCCGGTGGAACAAATGGCTTTAGCTAATATCCCAATTAAAGGATTGTACTTTACAGTGCCTGGAGTACCGCAGGTATTCTATACTGCTATATAAAGAGATTTTTTTTTTTTAGCTTATAATTATAAAATTAGATTCAGTTTCAACTCTCCGATATAGACATCTCGATTCTTCAATGAGATTATTGATTATAGTCTGCTTGATAGAGGTTTTTTTTTTAATTTCAATGCTGCAATTTTATATATCTACATTGAATTAATTGGTTCTTCATAACATGTTGTGCACGCTGAATTATGCAGAGTCTTCAAGTAACAATTGTGAGTTATGTGGAAAAGCTGAGAATTGTCATGTCGGTGGAGAAAGGTTTCATCGATCCAAATAAGTTCAAGTCATGAATATGCCTTTGATGCAATTTCTAAAGCAGCTCTAGAGTGAAGCTCAAACGATATTGTAGTCTGAGATTAATTTCTACTTTGTTTTAAGTTCATTTAGAATTTGGTCGGATATTAATATTTGGATTAGTTTACTAAATAATAGAAGGTTGTATCTTATGAACCTTTTCTAGTATTTGTTTGATGAGAAATGTATGTCAATTTTATTCACTTTCTACACGCCCTCGGATATTAATATTTGGATTAGTTTACTAAATAATTTAAGGTTGTATCTTATGAACCTTTTCTAATATTTGTTTGATGAGAAATGTATGTCAATTTTATTCAATTTCTCCGTGCCCTGTATCGAAATGTCTAAATGAAATTTATTCTTTCATCCCTTTTTTGATCTTGCAAGGGAAAATAATTTCTTTCCAAGAATATTGGCTTCTTTATTTGGACTTGAGTCATAAACCACATTAGAGGAAGACACATCTTATTAATTCTTCAAGAAGTTGAACAATTGTATAACGGGGAGCAATGGATGATACTTCAACTTTGTTTTGAAGTTTTACTTACCGCGTTGATGTTTTTATGGTATAAAGATATATACATATTTTTTTAATTATTATAGAAACCTTGGTCTTAATGCATTGTAATATTTGTCTACTATAGAGAACATGCTATAGATACAGACTCGAACCCTTTCTTCATATGATTCAATCTTGATTAATACTAGTACTACAATCCCCTGCTCAGACAAATACACGAACAACAACATAGTACAGTGAATATTTTGCAGAATCCCATACTTACTCTATCAATTTCAACATCTACAGTTTTAGTAATAATTTATCTAAAAAAATAAAGATAAATTGAATTGGTTGCTTTGAGAATTAGCATGCTAACTTTTGACCAGCTTCCTTTGAAAGGTCATCTAATCAGAAAAAATACCTTCAGAAAGTTGTATAAACCGATTCAAAAACCATTTTTTTTTTTTTGTCTCGAAAATAGCTTTTGATGAATGGGGGTGTCTAGCACATCTTTTTTCCTTGCCATGTAAGCATTTTACGGTAATATGATATACCATTTAGTGCAATTCATAACCAATTAAATATCCTCTTAGAAATATGAAGTGTGAAAACGACATCGGTATGCAGCACATTGGACAAGAAGCTGTTCATGCCATTGGTTGTGGATTTCAACATCTATAACTATTAAAATAATCTGTCATCATCTAAGAAACGATAGTACAAATTGAATTTGTTGTTCGAGCATATTAAAGAATTGTATACCAAAATATTTTTTAAACAACTATGCAAGAAGTCAAGAATGCAAGATAGTTGTCAATAATGTAAATATAGGCATGCGACTCGACAGTGTAGTTCCCAAATGTTTCTCTCTTCTCCTAACTTAAAAGAACAATAAATTTGTGGATAATGTAATTTATGGAATTTATTGTGCTCCAATTTTGTTCATAAATAACTATTTGGTAAGTGAAAAATTGGATAGAGCTTCAACTAACTCAATGAAAGAAATAAAGCAAAAAAATTAATATGGGCAAGGCAAGAATTCGATTCTCTCTCCTTAAGACAATAATGCTTCGCACTAGTGCTGCAAGTCTTCATTTTCTAAGATACGACTTTGACTTGTAATAGTATAACTCCAAATTACAAGACATGACGAACTTACTAATGTTTTGATCTCTATAAATCGGATGAAAGCTAAAATATTCAAGAAAATAATATTGAGGATTGAAATGCAAATTATGAAATAGTGCATGAGGTAAAGGACTACTCCCTCAGTCCTAGAAATAAGTTGCTTCTATTTTCACATAGCTTAAAAAAATGTAATTAATATAGTAGACAATATAATTTTTTTCTTATACTTTCCTAATATACCCTCATATTAAATAATGATTTAAATAGAAATAGTTCATATTCATTGATAATAAGACACATTAAATAAAAGCATAACAGAAAATTAAAAATTAACTATATTCTCAACAAGGAAATTGATATTTAATTAGTAATGACAAAAAAGGAAACTAATACTATCCTTATGGGCGGGAGGAAGTATTAATTTGTTGGAGAGAATCCAAAGTAATTTTGGAATGAATAAAATCCTGCATATGGAGGTCTATTTATATAAGTTGAAATGTCGTGTTTAAAATATATAACTAAAGAAAAGTTGTATTTTAAATAGTCACAACTTTTCTCGATAGCAACGGCTGAAAATAAATAAATTGTATTGATCAAAATTTCGAATACAACTACTCCGGGTATACTCGGGCTTATAGAATTAATGATACAATCGGTCTAATGACCCAAAACAAGAGATTGAAAATCAATCAAATCAAACATCTTCGTCTAATCGTTAGGGCTTGTTCGTAAAATTTCGCAAGTGTATGGATCGTGACAAGTAATAAAGTGGATTTATCAAGTCCGAATATCGTCTCACAGAGACTACTATCTCCTATAATTTTTTAAACTAATCTAACTTCAATTAAAATTAAAATGGTAACTAATGATCAAATCAAATTTTGTTTTCTAAACCAAAAGTCCTAATAAATCAAATAACAAACTCAAATTAAAACTATATATAAGATTATGTGATGATGTAGTTAGAATTTTCGATTTCACTTAACTTATTTATCATACATTTAATTCCAATTTATTCAGCCATCTCTTCACACCTGCTAACGATCGAACTAATCTATTGTATTTAGTGATCTCTCTCGAGCAACACTAATCTCATTCATATGCTCGAACTTACTATCTCTCTATGTAAATTTACACACATATGAATGCATTTATCTATAAGAATTCAACAAGATCGCATAGCCTATAATTATCTCTCGATCTATTATAATGTCTATGTTAATTATTGCACGAGTTATAATTATACATCACCTCTCAATCTCAGTATTATCCCTAAATCAATTGTTGCGCAAACAATTAAAGCATTAAGCACACAATAATTAATTAACAAGTATTAAAATGGCATAAAAATCTTTAAATTAATCATATAATAAAAACCTTAAATTACATCATCAATCATAACATAAAAATATTTAGTCACTCATAACATGGAAATTAAAAATGCAAAAGTGAAACGATATCACCAAAATTAATGTGAATAATATCAAAATTATGTGTTACCGGCCTATTTCCTTCACTTTCTGTGCATCCAAATCAATTGTCCAAAATGTGTGTATATATATATCTTTCAATATCCTGCCCTTGTTTTTCTTCCCATAAACAAAACGGCTTTTGCGTGAAAAATATATAATTTCTTTTGCCCTTTTTCTTCCAAGCCGTCGGCCACTAACCTGTTAGTATATATATATCTTGTTTTCCACCGAAGCAGTCATCACAATTGTGTATATCTCTAATATATATTCCAATATCAGCCTTCGTTTTTTTTCTTTCTGTGCGTGTGCATGTATATATAAAATAATATTCAACAGCCCATGTTTTCTCCTTCAAGAATCTATCGTCATTTTCAGCTTGTACGACAATCCATATAATTTTTACCCTTGTATCATATATATTGCAGGCAATGTGTAGTCTAATTTTAAAAGCCCAAGTTAAAGCTCAGTAAATTCCAATACCAAATTAAATTAATTCTTCTATCCAAGTCCTCAATTTTTTTTATGTAATGCAAGTTGATCCTTCAAACAATTTTATTTGTCTAGCCATGCCAATTTAGTCATCGTACTTTGAATTTTGTCATTTTCCGCTATGTTGCATTCTTTTCTTCAATTTTTCATTAAACATAAAATTTTATCTATAAAATATAATATAATATAAATTAGATAGAATTTATTCAAAAGACAATAAAATATNTTTGAATTTTGTCATTTTCCGCTATGTTGCATTCTCTTCTTCAATTTTTCATTAAACATAAAATTTTCTCTATAAAATATAATATAATATAAATTAGATAGAATTTATTCAAAAGTCAATCAAATATCATTATTTAGAGCCTCGAATAAGTATAAAAACTATACTTATCAGGGCTACCTACAAGTTGGTGCCTTTGAGCTAATCAATCTTTTGAGCTATTCATAAAGGCCACCTTCGAATTGGTGCATTCAAATTCTGCTTTCCCAGTTGGAGATTGGGCAGCCTAACAGAGGAGATTTCAATTGCTCACCTTGTAAATGGGTAGCACATTTTGCCTTTTTGGCAGCAAGAGTTGCCTAAAAAAGACGAAACATGTAAGAAAATGGTGGAAAAAAATTCCAAGTTTAATTGACCAGGAAGTCGGAAATTCAGAGGTACAGAGTTTCACTTAGAAAATGACTTTGCCTATAATTGGGTCCGAAACACGAGGTAAGATCCGTGATTCTAATTTTATTGACTGCCTTGATTATACTAGCGTTAACTTTGTGTTTTGATTGCTTACAGATTGATTGAGTATCAAGGTGGAGATTTGTTGGATTTTGATACCTAATGAATCCAGAGTGATGATGTAAACGTTGGATTAAATTGTTACCAATAATCAAGTCTAAAGGCTCAACCAGAAAATGTGGACCGTTGGAAGTAACTTAAATAATTAATGTTGCTCATATCTCATTTATATTACTTCTGGATGGTTTTGAATCTTGGCTCATTTAACCTCTTTTATTGGTCCAACTAAAGTCTAACCTAGCCTATCTATATATGGTGTTTTTGCCCTAGCTATTTAGTGAGAAAAGAAGAAAGAAATCGTGTGCAAGAGAGGAGAGAAATTGGCAGCCCCTTTAAAGAGAGGAAAACGTGTGGCTTCCTTGGTATTTTGATCCCGTTTCTTACCTTACTTCATTGTTTTTCTTCTTGCCTTTATGACTCTAAATCATCACTATTATCTTGTTATTTGTAGGTGAGATTGAGGAGCAACCAAGGAATATATTGGTTGTGGGTTGAAGCCATTTGATATTAGTTGCTTGGTAGAGAAAGATAACGTTAAATTGAGCCCAGAAAACGTTATTTTGACGACCCTTGGAGCAAGCTTCCGTGACAGCTAGGACAATTCCTCTGTCTCGCGGATGGGTGGATAATAGTAGTGGCTAGATTGAAATTTCAATTGTTTGCTGCTTTCAAGCCTGCCCTTCTTGATGGGCAATTCAATCTTGTGAACTAATTGAAACCAAAATTGGAAATGAGATACAAATGGGAAGGAATAACCAATTGATCAGAGAATATGAGACCGGTTTGTTTCAATAGAGGTATGGGAAGGATGGGGGCTATAGAGCAAGTGAAGTGGTTGGATTTTGCGAGCTATTCCAATCACTCCTGGATGTGATTTTTATATTATCCCCAAAAAATTGTACATGTGGGCATGCCATTCAAGGTGGCATATTCTAGCACTAGTTCATAATCCCAAGCAATTATCACAAAACATGTGAGTTGGGTTGTACCATTCCCTTTCATGACATGCATCCAATTTACATGATTATTTTTTGTTATAATTTCTTGTCTCTCTTACATATCAATCAGTTATAGTAGCAATGTATGTTTCAGATGTGTTCGCAATCTTTTTAGTAAACACTTAGTTAATTTTCATTTTTGTTATCATAAAAGCTTTTACTGGTCTCGACATTGTAAAAAATACAGCGAAACAACAATTTGATGCCCGTAGCACGTAACATGTTTTGAGGTTTAAGGTGCATAGAAAGTAGATATATAGTTTGCTAATCTAACTATGTAAAACTTTGATACTGTAGAAACTTGTTGATAACCTAACTGTCCCTTCCTTCCCATCAGTTTAAATTATAACTTATCCGTCTTTCTTTTTATCGTTGTAATGTTGCAATTTTATTTTATTTTTTTATTTTTTTCATTTGTTAAAACCAGCTAAAATATATAACTGCTTAAGTAAAAATGGACACTAGAGCACCTTGAAGTTGGACAGGACAAGCAGAACTGGGCTATTACTTTCGAGGCCCATCGTCTGGGCCAGATCAAAAGAAGAAGTTAGCAGGAAAAGAATCTTAAGTCCTATTAACTTCAAGGCCCAATTGGTCTGCTGATTAGAGGATTTAAGTCATTTGGGTCCAAAAGGCCCATCTGGAGTTGGCTTGAGATTAATATTTCAAATTAATTAAATTTTAAGCCTCAATTTGACAAATTTATAAATTATTTATTAAAAAAATGAAAATGATTTTCAAGAAATATGTAGATAATGTTTTAAAATATATAGTACTTATGAATGTGGGATTGAAATTAATATCTCATCTTAATTAAATTTGTAATCTATTTAAAAAATTGGTAGCCAAACAGAAGCTAAACTAATAAAATTACACTGCTAAGAGCTACTGTACTTTATATTTTTAATCTTAATATAATTGTAGTCATATTTTGCTAATTTATGATATTTACCATAATGTTAGAAGACTTAAATTCTATTTGAAAAATTTATAAATCAATTCTAAATAATCAAATCTCATTGTTAATCGTGCATTTTAATATATTAATAAGCACAATTATCTTATCCAATACTCATTTATCTATTTATATATTAAATCTTTTATAAATTTTCCCCCAAACTCCATTGGATATTTTTGTCATTTTTATTTAATTTTAGTAAAGGATTAAAGATTTGATTGGACTCATTAAAGATCGCATTTTTCAGTTTTAAGACCTTTTTTTTATCGAAAACAAGTTTTAAGACATTATTATTTGAGTTACTCGACTTTTAAATATGGAGTTTTGACCTTTTTATAATAAAAGAATATTAAAACAAGTCTATTTAAGGTTTTATTATACATTGAGAAAGAAGTATATAGCATATTTAATTTGCTTGAAGTTAGTTAAATTTATTTTTAAATTAATTATTAAACATGTAATGTATTTGAGAAAAGTAGGTTTTGCATTTAAATAGGATAAGAGACGTAAAGATTTGGGTTGTGCACTTTTGAGTTGTGTGCCGTTCGCAATAATGTCACTCTCTCAATCTACTACTTTTTCAACATTGTGGTCCAAACAAGGTTAAATGCATTGTTATATTCATGTACATTTTAGTCTAGGAATTAGTTGACATGACATAGAATTAGATGATAGACGATTAATTGTAGATGTTGAAATCCGATATCAAGGACATGTCATGCTTCTTGCTCATGGTGCTAGGAATCAATGTGATTTTTTCTCATGTTACATCCACAACTACAAGATCAACTCAGATTTATGGTTGATAGAGTATGAAATTTGGTAAAGTAATGCCCATGGCACATTGTTCGTGTATCTATGTGTATGAACGTGGAATTAGTACTAGAAATTATTGCTACTTGCGTGGAAGGGTCTCATCATGTTTGTAAAGCATTCTATATAGTAAAATAATGATAAAATAAAGTCGCTTGTAACCACCTAATTTTTCGGTGTTCATATTCTATCACAATTAATTTCACACGTTTTAAGCCGTATATTGTGACATGACTTTACTGAAAACAAAAATAAACATGGTTTTATATTACATTTAGTACATAAGAATTAATTGTTGATACATGAATTCAAACACTCATTAAAATTTCTAGATATGTGAATAAAAATAAATTAATTGTTAATATATGATTTTACTGAAAACAAAAATAAACATATTTTTATATTACATTTAGTACATAAGAATTAATTGTTAATACATGAATTCAAACACTCGTTAAAATTTCTAGATATGTGAATAAAAATAAATTTATCTATA